>LQNS02276930.1:3563756-3588624 GCA_001587735.2 Parhyale hawaiensis | reverse complement strand
ACAAACAAACAAACGGATGGACATATCTTCACCAAAAGTTAATCATCTGTTCCTCCTAACATACCTAACAATCCCTGCAAATTTCATCCAAATCGGTTGATAACTTTTTGAGTTATCTTGGTGACAGACAAACAGACATATAGACAAACACGACGAAAACATAACCTCCTTGGCGGAGGTAATTACCGTGAAATCGGCAGAAAGCACAGCTGGCACGAAAGACAGACGTCCCAAAGGCCTAGCTAACGGCAAAGGTAACCCACAGCGTCCCCATGGGGCGAGTCAGACGTTTTGGGGGCCAAAGAGTCGGAGTCAGACTTGATCCATCAAGCTACGCAGCCCCGATTGCAGGTTAGATTTATTAAAATTAAACATACCGATGATGTGGAGAAGGCGCCAAAGGTGGAGAAGGCGGCAGAGCATTTTCATCTTCCTCGTCTTCACTCTCACTCTCCAGATCATCTAAATCGTCTTCCAGCAATGATACTCGCGGCTCCAGCTCATTGTTGGCTTCATGCACCCACCTGTACCATAATATATAAAATTAATAACATAGTTACCAGGCTACTGGTACCTACTGCAACCGACATGAGATACCATCAGTTCCATTCGTTAAGATAGGTACTATCAGCCCCATCCATTCACAGGACGAGCTGGTATTATTATAATAATAGTCCTTTAAAATGATACCGTAGCAAAGAATTTGTGGCAAGAATTGACACTTCTTGCATGTGGCACAGACTTTCATATAAAAGAAGCAGTGAACCTGCAAGTCTGGGACTCGCAACTGCAAAATGTTTGCCTCGCTCGAGATACCGAACACAGAGATCCGTACAGCGTCTACATGGCAATGTAACAGTCGGGGTAAAAACACACATTGGTTCTTTGCTTTTTCTTCTTCTTTTCTTTCTTTCTCTGACGATGTTGCTGAAAATGTTCTGTCTGGAAAGTCGGTGAGAAGGATGTGAAAAACCCACAAACGTAACTGATTTTTGATTGCTAAAACTTTCTGAAAATTATACGAGGAAGCTTTTTCCAAAATACCTATGTTAAGGAGTAGCTACAAATATATTTTCAGGCGTGCCATCCATTGTGTTGCATCATATCAAATCTACGCTACAGCCCAATTTTTCAGCAGGAGTGCAGAGTTGGGAGTAGAGACATTTCAGCGGTCCGAGGAGTTGGCGTCAGAAACGGGCTGCACCTAAGAGTCGGACATGGTCCCTCTAACGCCATCTACAACTCTGGCAAGATTAATCCCAGCATTTAATGAATATTGAAGTAATTGCATTACACTCTTACTTGATGGTGCCGAGAAATACTTAATCAATAAATATACTTTTTTCGGTGTTTATTATATAGGTAGATTTGATTTAGTCTATAGTTAATGCCTGCCTCTGTAGCTACAAAGCTCACAGTGCTCCAGAGAGTACGAAAAAAAAAAAAAGAAATGTAAACTGTCAAGCAAAACAAAAAACAAACACTGCTAGAGTAACTACACCCTTGCAATCTGATCACATATGAACTACATAATTTTTTATTTTTATCGAGTATAGAACAGGAAGAGGCACAACTGGGCAGACTTGTGCGCGCTAGTGAAAGAAACTAGCGGCGCTAGCGCTACACCTTTTAAAACCTAGCGGCACTAACGCATATTTTGGCGCTAGTTTTCGGCATGTAGCTAATGTACTACTAGTCGAAAATCTGGAAATATTTGTTATAGTGCTAGGAAAAACGCAAAGAGCAAGATAGAAATAAACTATAATTTTATTGCATTGCAAATGGAAGAAATAAAAAAAGGGTTTTACTGATTTTCCATAGATATAACGAGAAGATACGTGGAAGTGAGTAATATACTATATAATGCAAAAACTAGCGACTAGCGCTTGACATGGGCTAAAAACCTAGCGTTGCTAGTAATTCTCAAACCTAGTGCTTGCGCTACTAAAATAGTAGCGGCAATACTAGGGCGCGCTAGTTCCAGCGCTGCTAGGCACAACTCAGCAACTGGGATGAGAAAATTCCTTAATGATGGAGTTGGATTAAATGCTAATGTTGGTGATCTGCTATTATTTTATGATAGACTATACACCCCTGGTCATAAGTTGAGGACCAGTCGAAAACTGCAAAAATAGTAATAGCTACTATTTTGCATGGATAAAAATTAAAACTTTTCTGACTAAAGTTTACTGATTCACAAAGATCAAGGATGAGAATGCAAACAATTTCTGTCTTATCAACTCAGTCCGAAATGGCATTTTAATTAACTGAAGTGCTTAGCTACTAGCTGGTCAAGAATTTTAGACCAGGTCGCACTAAAGCTAGATGTAGGGGAAATTCATGGATTTCACTTGAGATAGATTGTCACTCTCACTACAGAGGTGTCACTGTGCCCCACGCCAGCAAACTATCCTCCTTAAACGATGTCAGCTCATCGCACCAAATGCGAGACAATGAAAAGTGCAAGGGAGTTGTATTCTCCATTGACAAAAACTTAACCGAGACAGTCCTGATGAATTTCAAGGTTACTGGCACGACAAAGAGTTGCCTTTTGAAACGCTTTCGATGTGGCACAGTGGCGGAGGTTTCGTCATGGTGCGAACTGCGGGGTGCCTTTTCTGCCAAAGATGTAATGATACTTCAAGTTGTGCTGGGACGTCAAGTAGCGGCTGGTAAGGTTGACATGCCGCAGAGAGCATCTTTTACGATGGAGAATGGATGGCTCTTCTAACAAGATATTGCAGTAATCCACAAATGCACTGCTAGACGAAGACTCCCTTTCCGATGAATGATGTCTCGCTTTTCCGTCATCCAACCTATTCCCCAGATATCAATCCAACAGAGAACGTTTGGGATGGGAGATAAGGAATGTCTAGAGAAATAGACAATTTGAGACCGCAAACGATCGTGATGCCTCTTGTAAATGATCATTCCATGAATGCCACAAGGAACTTTTGAGGTTATCAACAAGAATTGAGGCATGACTCATTAACTAAGTCCTTGTTTCTCAATTTCAAAATCGTTGTATAGAGTTTATCTACTAAATAATTTACTACACTAGCCTGTCTTATATTTCTGACCAGCTGGCAAGGACCTCAGCTACTTAAAAAGTGATTTGCTAATTAAATTGCTTGGACAGATACCTAGCCTATTGCTTGCCTTCTTCATCCATCCACTAGCTTTACAAATCAGTAGGTAAACTTTTGTTAGAAAAATTTCAAGTCTCTCCATGGAAATAGTAGGCTACATATTTCTTTCAGATTTTCAACTGGTTCTAAACGAATGAGCAGGAGTGTACAGTTATGGACTGCTATATGATATAGCTCAGCTTGATGATTTCCAAATATCATTATAATTAAAAAACTTTATTAGAACATAATAAAACATTGTTAAACTAGAGCCGTGTGGCATAGGCTAAGACCATAAAGACCATCACCTGCGGTGGGAACAAATTCAATACTGCCATTTTTTATGGCCAGCTAACTCTAGATTTTTTATTCCATTTTTCACATCTCAGTCAACCTGTCTGTCTGCCTGGAAAAATTACTATTATTATTTTGACTCAACTCCTACCTTTTTTTTTTGAGGGGGCGGCACAGAAAAGAAAATTTAATGTCATTATTTTTGATGGCCACCTTACTCAAGAGTTTTGGCATTTTTTTTCACACCTAGGTCAACCCACCTGACTCCTTGCAAAAAAATTATGACCATTGCTCAACTCCTTCGTCCTCGTTTTGGGTGAATAGAAAAATATATATATTAAATATATACTTAAATCTTCACCGAAAACATCACATCTCTTTGCTCTGCTCGTGGGTGATAAACACACAATGTCCTCAGTAACAACAGACCATCAGTAACTACTGACCAATTTACACTCTTATGTAACTAAGTTACAGCTCATTTCATCCAGATCCACAAGAATAACTTAAAACTAACCTCTTTTGTATTCTGGGCAAAATAATGTCACAGAATCTGTCTTCTCGGAGAAGAGTGTCAATGAAGGAGTCCATATGGGCGAGATAAAAGATGCCATTGCGATCCATCATGCGGAGCTTCCGATAATCGTTGAGCAGCGGACTGAGGTATTTGTAGCAGTCAAGTGAGGGGTACACCAGACGTAGGTAAAAGCACCCAAGAGCACGGACATATCTGAAATAAAAAGTGTGCTACATTCCAGGTTTCTTTCTCTCTACAACAGTGGTTCTTGACCTTTTTACTCCCACGCCTCCCTTTGGGATATATTTTTCCTTCACGCCCCTTTGAGTTTTTAAATAACTGAGAGCGCATACCTTCGCAAAGTAAGGCAATTGTAATAAAACTTTTAAATTGGCTCGGAAACCATGATTTTCTTTGTATGAACATCAAAATCTAATCATTTGTGTCATTTGATAGTACATTGGCCAGAAAAAACAAAGTATACCCTTGTGCTGCAAAACAAAGTTATTGAATAATTCACCCCATAACTTTATTTTTGCATTCCCCGCTTTATGACAGGAGGGTGGTATGGCGTGTGTTGCTCCATCACCGCACAAAACACAAATCCCCACTACCCAGTCAGACTGTGATCCGTCAGAGCTCAAGCTGAGTAGCTACTATATATGTACCTCATGCTGGACCACGGGCCTATATTTTGCTACTTTTTCACTTATTTAGCTGCATACCGAAAACCACCACGGCATCACAATGGGTCGGAAGGAGCTTACCATCTAAGCAAAAATTCGGGCTCTCCCCTAATCAAGTAGAGAGTGCCGATGAACAGCGTAACTGTTGAACTTAATGTCAGCCAAGTATCCCTCTTCAAGCTTAAAAAATCAGCTGCCGCACTCCCTGCCGGCACCATATCACCTCGCAAAGTGGGATGTGGGCGCATGAGAAAGACAAAAGCAAGCTTCACCTCATTCACCAACACCTTGTCAGTCTTAGCTGTTGTCATTCTCTTGCACCCACATTTCACTTTGCGTGTCAGTATGGCCATGGCAGGGAGTGCGGCAGCCGATTTATTAAGTTTGAAGAGGGATACTTAGCTAACATACAGTTTGACAGCTACGTAGTTCATTGGCACTCCCTGCTCAATTAGAGCGAGGGCCTGAGTCTTGAGTGAAGCGGTGGTGTTTTTTGTCTTGTATGGTGCCAAAATAAGTGAAAAGGTAGGAAAGTAGAAGTCCATGGACCAGCTTGAGCTCCAACGGATCACAGACGGACTGTGTAGCGGGGATTTGTGTGCAACGTGGGGTAGGGCAACACGTCATTCCACCCTCCTGTCTTCTCTCATATGGCAAGAAATGCAAAAACAAAATTATCGACAAATTATGCAATAACCATTTCTCCGTTAGCCTACAGGGGCAAACTTTGTTTTTGTGGCCCTATATTAACACTTCCTGCTATTCTTTTCAATATCGGTTCATAACTTTCTGAGTTATGCTGATAAAAACTGTACGACAAATACAAGTGAAACGCACAAACGGAGCAACCAATCTGCACCAAAATTTAACCATGTCTTTCAACGTTACTAACAAGTTGTCAACCCCTGTAAATTTCATAAAGATCAATTTGGAATTTTTGAGTTATTGTGCTAACAAGCAAAATATCAAACAGCAACACACAAACAGATCATTACAACAATTTGGTCATTTACTCTTCGTAATACACAACAACTCATGTAAACATCTTCAATATCCATCTATAACTTTTTGACTAACGACACAAAGAATAAATAAGCAGACATACAAACAGATGAATGGATTTACAATAAAAGTTGACCATCTGTTACTGTTAGCATGCCTAACAATCCCTGTAAGTTTCTTGGTGACAGACAGAAAAACACGACAAAACATAACCTCATTGGTAAAGGTAATTACTGTCAATCAGGTTTTACTGTGAAGGCTCGCGCCTCCCTTGGAATCCCAGGTAAAGAACCACTGCTCTAGAACAACAATAGTGATACAAAGAGAGAAAAGACAAGGGATATACCAAATGTTACACAAATGAGGAACCCATGCATAACATCTGTATGGGAAGAAGAGGAAAAGCTAAACATGGACAGCTAACAAGAGTAGAAAATACAAAATCAGGGGGATAAAAAAAATGTTCTGAAGGCAAATATAACTGAGGCATTCTGCACTAAAAATGAAAATAATCATTAGGTATTGAATAATTCACAATGGGTATCTATGTAGTAGCTACTGATTATTTTCATGCCCCTGCAAGAAATCCTTCCAACAGTGAAGAAAATGGGGTTTTGCTGACATACCTACTAATATTCTGCCATTATTTAATGACAGTGTGGGACACGAGTTCAATAATTAAGATGCAAAAAGTTGCAGATAATAATACAGATATGACAGAAGTGAAGAAAAACGCTGGCTACAGTACACTGAGAAAAAAACAGAGAGATTAGCTAGATATAAATGTAATAATTGAAAAGTAAGGATGAGTCAGCAAAGTAGCTATACAGTCTTTGAATCATTCTTAGCTAGCTTAAATGCTTTACTCCTTCATTAATAGACATATAAAATATGTAAAGAATATGAGAAAGTGATCTAAAGTAACATACGTGTGGAATATCTATGTCTGAGAGTGGGAGATGGTAGGCTAATTGCGGAGGGCAAGAGTCCGAGTGAGAAACTGGTTAGAACAGGAGTTGGAGTAAGTGCAAATGGGCCAACTTTGTAAAGAAAAAGGATGGAGTTCGTCATGATTGGGGTCAGAGGAGTCAGAGGCAGAAACTGGTAAACACCTAGGAATTAGAGCTTTTTTTTATGCTGGGCAGGGAGGCTTAAGGTTTTGTTTATAAGATTGTAATATATCAGCTACCATTACTGCCCCAAATGAAGCTATTTTTCTCTAACTAGCTGTTCTTGCATGATTATATTGAATAGCTACTTTTTGATAACATTTTTCCTTCAAGTCCTTTTCGACTTCCCATTTCTAACACAATTGTAAGCCTCATTGAAGTTCACCAGGCTGAATCCTCATTTATCCATGCAGATTGGTATTTAATACTCAAGAACGTTTCACAATAATTTGTAGCTACTTCATTAGTTTCCGCCAGTCCAATCCTCTTAATTCGGTGGTGCTTAGCTCTAGATGCAGATTCTGGGCGGGGCTATAAGAAACGCCTGTAGAATTGGCAATGCCGTAGAAGAATTTGACCACGCCCAAGAGGCCTCTGTAGGTTGGTCAGACTATAGCTATTAGTTACCTAGATAAAAGTCTCTCTAGCTATAAAAAAAGTATCCCAAGAGAGGGAAGGTAAGAGGAAGGGATGCATAGGTAGCATCTAAATAGAAATGTGGAACCAATACGAGAGGGTGCTCCAAACACAATCAGCACAAATATAAACAGTACATTGGGAAAAAAGAGGAAACAACAGGAGAAATCATCACCAGTAGGTATGGATATGAAAATAAAAGGAAGCAAAGTGGGCTAGACACTAGACCTGAAGTCTAATTAAGGCTAAGGCAACCCATGGGGACCTTCTGGGTCTTGGGGCACTATTTGCCATAACCTAATAAGATCAAACCAAACTAAATCAAACCCTAAGGCCCTTGCAATGCCCCACAAGGCTATCATAAATGCAAATAAGTCAATGATTTGAGTCTGTATATTCAAAGTAGCAACTTACTTAAATTCATCTTGTTTTATAAATTCAATAACAATGTCCTTTTCTGGTTGGATTTGTAGCATCTTGAGCGTCAGGCATAGGAAGGGTGATGGTTTGATGTTGCCACCATACACTCCACCAATGTAGCGCAAGTTCATAGCCTTGTCAACCAGCAGCTCCGCTGTTTAGGGGAAAAACAAAAATTGTGATAGTGACATGAGATGTGCAATAGAACATAAAAGAAAAATATAAAAATCTCAAGTCTACCAGCATTGACTATAACTAGCAGAGCAATAGCTATAGTATGGGAGAAGATATTTACAAGTCATGTGTCATGCTGTATGGTCAGGGTAGCTGCCTATAACTGCTGCAACCTATGTTTCCTAACCACAGAGTGTGCAGAATAAGGATGCTAGATGCATCACCAAGATAATTACATTTTTCTCCACTGTGTCACTACAAATAGAGACATTAACAGCTCATTTTGAAAATAACAGTTAGCTACTGATACTAGAAACTTTAAAAAAGGAAAAACAAAAAAAAAAGGCAAATGGGTTGCCATAATCTTCTGGTTACCAAAACCTGGCCAAAGCAACATCTAAGACGTGTAATTCTTGTCCTATACTCTGTACCAGGATAGAGGGTGGCTCAGTAGCTCACAATGTCAGCAAATCATAGCTAGACCTGGAGTGCATTCAACAAATGCTAGGCCACATACTGTCATAGTAGCCACCAAACTCAACATTTCAAGTTTTCAACAGGGAATGTACTGATTAACCCGTAAGTGCCTACTGTACACAAATGTTGACATTACATGTGGCCCACACCACAAGCTCTACCTACTCTACCAGTACCACCTCTGCCTCTCCAGACCACAGTTCAGCTACCCTCTGTTTCCTCCTCTTTTCATTCACTTTCATCTGCAGCTCCCATTGCCAATTCCTTACAGGATATGACCTTGGTGGCATTGCCTTCAGTGCTAATCATTAGAGTTGCATTTAGGCTGCTTCACCAGTCACTACAGCTAGGTACTCTCTCCACAGTTCCCTTTATTAACTACCTGCTACATCCCGGTAAGACAGTTTGAGTGAATTTGGTTCTGTCAGGACAGGTTGCATCTCACACTTTGCAATCTGGCTTACTGCCTGTGCATCCCTACTTTCCACTTCATTCACTGTTTGTGAGGCCACCTCTTTCCTAAGCTTATTTCCTGTTCGGGAGGCTATTTCTTTCCTAAGCCTATTTTGCGTCTTACCAGACAGTGCTTTCAACTTTTGCACCTACTCCTTCAAGGCATTTAATTCTGCTTTCATATCAACACTGCACACAGTCTAGGCAAATAATGTAGCCACAGCCTATTCACTTCCTGTTCATCTTTTATCTGAAGCCCCAGCTGGTTATTTCCAAACCACTCTTAACACCTACTAGCTAGCAGCTACACTGCACAAAAAAGATTTATCTCCATGCCCTCTCTCTTTTACACCACAGCACTGATTTTGTTTACTCTGTAGTCCTAATTCCCACTTATTGATATCTAGCTTCTTGCCATGCTAACTCACTTCTACTGTCCTGACCAATGCAATGAAGAAGATAAACTTGGCACAAGTACACATACACTTCTAACTATTACAACTTATAAAATGCTATTAATCAATACATTTGCTGAATATCACGTTCAAAATTAGAAAAAAGCATTCCTTAGCTAGGATGCTTTGCACCTCCAGTTGACACCAGATTTTGAAAGGCTGTTTTGCTTTTAAAACTCCAGGGGATCTTACCTATGCACCACAATTGGATATGCAATGTGTAGGGAATGTTTAGTGTCCAATTCCTCAGAAATATCTCAAGAGAATGTGCAATTTCGTAATTGATAACATTGGACAATCCTGCAGACAAATATGCGGAATTGCCAGGTGTACTTGGTCTGTTAAGGGCGATGTTTTTCCAGTCTGGTTTCTGAACACACCTATTCATGAGCATTAAAATGTATAAAGAATGCAAATAAGTACAAGTAGGTACAGATTTGTGAAACAAATGGGTGTGAAAACTTAGCTACTAGCAGCAACAGCAGTGATTGCCTCAGGTGATGTGCATCTCAGTGGGCCACAGAAGCATGGCTCTATTTGGTGCACATTGCCTGCTCTACAGACTGCAGTAATTCTGGGCGGTGTGTATCATGTGTGCGGGTGTAGTATTGCACCGCCCCTATATGGCACAAATGAAGGAAAATTCAAATTCTGATTATTTCATCGTAAAGAACAAAATTTTAATAGTATTTCTACCAATTTTCAGTCAAATAGACAAAAAACTTAATATTCCTCCAGATTGTCAAACTTAGCATCGTGTTTTCAGTACCCAAAACATTATTTTACGATTTCTCAAATGTTCCGCAAACTTTGATGCCACAAATGCAAGACTGGACGAAACTTCATTGGGTTTATTGTATCCTATTGGAAAAACATTGTAGATTTTGATTGTTTCATCTTTTTTGTGATATATTTGCTGCCATATCCATTTTACGTAGTGCAAAACGCCATGCGCAATTTTTTTTACGGCAGGTGGAGTTGCGCACTATTTACAACATAGTTACAGTGGAACCCCATTTTCCCAGACTTTTTTCCGGGAAACTGAAACCAAGCCAGAATACCGGAAAACTTAGGCATTTTCCAGAAAAAGGCCAACAAAAGTTC
The DNA here is from genome assembly GCA_001587735.2 of Parhyale hawaiensis. Lineage (NCBI taxonomy): Eukaryota > Metazoa > Arthropoda > Malacostraca > Amphipoda > Hyalidae > Parhyale > Parhyale hawaiensis. Next base: position 3,578,328 of record LQNS02276930.1, on the reverse strand, counting down.
TGGACCTTCAGAAGAATTCCCGGAAGTGACGCGCAGATACTGAAATTCGCCTATTGCAGCCAACATGTTAATACGAGAGGTACCGGTAATTCAGGTTTTGGAGTATTAGATCAGTTGATTTTTATTACAATAGCAGAAGTCAAAAACAATATCAGAACTCAAGAAACTCTGTTTTTGGAGAAGTCAATGGCTTGTCAAGATTGTCTTCCAACAAGATCTAGTGTGACCATCTGTGAGGCAGACATTTAACTTGATTTGCACATGGGCCTCATTTCATAGTGTGGCACGTCTCGCCAAGATCTTGGCGAGTGGTTTGCCGCCCTCGGAAATGCGGGTGGGTGCTTATGAGTGCCGCAACCTGTGGAACCTCATTTCATACCATCAGGTCTTTATGCACCCGGAAGCAGAGATTTCTATGTCTCAGAATGTCTGTTCGTTTTTGCGCTATATCAAAGTTTGTGGGAAATGCACAACACCACACGCCAACACGATACCCATTCTTGCCACCCAGGTCTCATAGCAGGGCATTTATCGTCAAGATCTTGGCAACAAGATGGCTGCCCTTGGAATGCGGGTGAGCGCCTATGAGCGCCGCGACTGGTGGAACCAGGTTTCATAGTGTGGCACTTCTTGCCAAGATCTTGGAAACAAGTTTGCCACCCTCGAGAAGGAGGGCAGGTGCCGATGAGCGCCGTAAGCTGTGGAACCAGTTTTTATAGTGTGGCACTTCTCACAAAGATCTTGGCGACAAGTTTGCTGCCATTGGAAATGCGGCTTGCCACTGACTTTTGCCTTGTAGACTGAAAGAACTAACCTCTACGGAGCTGCACACAAACTCCTACTTAGAAGTCTGTATTGACACTGAACTGTGACTGAAGATAGCCTATGTGAGTTTGAATCTATCACCCATGCAGTAAGATGTGACACACAGGTTATTGCAGCCAACATGTTAATACGAGAGGTACCGGTAATTCAGGTTTTGGAGTATTAGATCAGCTGATTTTTATTACAATAGCAGAAGTCAAAAACAATATCAGAACTCAAGAAACTCTGTTTTTGGAGAAGTCAATGGATTGTCAAGATTGTCTTCCAACAAGATCAAGTGTGACCATCTGTGAGGCAGACATTTAACTTGATTTGCACATGGGCCTCATTTCATAGTGTAGCACGTCTCGCCAAGATCTTGGCGAGTGGTTTGCTGCCCTCGGAAATGCGGGTGGATGCCTAATAAACTGCCTATGAGCGCCGCAACCTGTGGAACCTCATTTCATAGTGTGGCACTTCTTGCCAAGATCTTGGAGGGTGGTTTGCCGCCCTCGGAAATGCGGCACATGGGTTAAAAACTAGGCTAGCTACCAACAAGGTTTCATAGTATGGCAATCTCGGTTGATCTCTGCGACAAGTTTGCTACCCTCCGGAAGGAGAGCAGGTGCCTATGAGCGCTGCAACCAGTGAATTCACCAAGTTTCATAGTGTGGCATTTCTCGCAAAGATCTTGGCGACAAGTTAGCCGCCCTCGGACCTCATTTCATAGTGTGGCACTTCTCGCCAAGATCTTGGCAAGTAAATTGCCGCCCTCGGAAATGCGGGTGGGCGCCTATGAACGCCGCGACCTGTGGAACCTCATTTCATAGTGTGGCACTTCTCGCCAAGATCTTGGCGAGTAAATTGCCGCCCTCGGAAATGCGGCCCTCGGAAAGGAGAGAGCTACAAAATTACCTAACAATTTATTAAAATCAATCAAACATACCTGTAAGAGCAAAGCATTCTTCTTTCCAATATTTGGAATCATATATACGGGTTCTAATAATTTTTTCTACAAGATACTGTGGATTTGTTCCATGAACAGAAGAGGCATCTTTAACTGTTCGATTAGCCATTACAGCAAGAGAGCTCGGTATTCCACAGACTCAATTTAAGAACCAAAACTGGTAATATTATAAATGGACGCAATATCGCAGTCTCTCAGATCTTTCTGAACAAAGAACGCTTCGACGTTTCACGCAATCTTAACAAGGAATACAAGCTGCATCACACAACTTAACCGTACTACGACTTCGACTGTAATACCGACTGTACTTTTATATAAACAAAGGGAAAATTTAAGATTGGGGTAACAATTTAGGGTAACAAAAGTTCCCTAAATTAGCCGTAAACGAAGTTGGGCTTTTGAACCTTGACTTGTCCCAAAAACTTCAGGTAGAAGCTTTGGATTTGTCGCTTTGAATCGCGTAAGTATTAGAAGCAAGAAGATTATGTTGAGGCTGCCCAAAACTGCTTTACGATGGAATATTAAAGGCGTCTTTTTGTGGCCACCTTGCGGATGATTCCGCTTGATTGCGCATGATTCGCGCATTTTTGTGACCAGTTTTTGACGTGATTCAGATAGCAATCAACCGAGATCAGTGGTGAGAATTGATCACGGCGTGATTTCCTCCGCAGGCNCATCATCTTCCATTTGCTCGTCGGAATCAGAAGCCTCACCTCGATTTTGGGGGGAGGCATCTCCCTCCCCGCTGCGGCCGCGTTTGCGCCGCGTCTTTCGTGACATGTAGTTGAAAAGTAAGTATCAAGAAAAGGAAGAAAGAATGGAAAATTAGATGAAAGACAATGAATTATCTGCCAACGACGGGACCGTAACACTCACCGACCTTCCACCAGCACACCGACCCTGTACCCCAACCACTATCCCCATGAAATCTGAATGCTGCGCTCATTTTTGCTGTTGGCGCACTATAATCCGGCATGCTGGAAAAATGACAAACATAGACAACCGTGCCTTGTTTCCATCTGCAGCTCGTAATGAACAGACAAAGTTCCAATCCTAGAGAACAGATGCGACTCAGGCTATGATTTTCTATGGCATAAATGGCTCCGGTTATACAACTAGTAGAGGTTACTAGAGGCGTCTTTTTGTGGCCACCTTGCGGATTATTCTGCTTGATTGCGCATGATTCACGCACTTTTGTGACCGCTTTTTGACGTGATTCTGATAGCAATCAACCGTGATCAGTGGTGAGAATTGATCACGGCGTGATTTCCTCCGCAGGCTAATCATGCGTGATCAAAGAGTGATTCCAGCCGTTGGATAAGTAAAAATTCAAAATTATAAATGCAATTTCGTGATGTTTTCTTATATTTAGGGATAAATTGAATAATGTTATTATGATTGTTTGGAAAATTTAAGTCCAGAATTATAGTTTCGTCAATTTTATGCCTGTGTATGTTCAAAAATCACATTGCACACTAAATCACTAATGCAATGACTTCAAAGTGAATAAAACTTCCTAAGAAATCAGTTTCTTAATATTTTCCGGAAAAATACGATAGAAATTTGTTTTTCAAAAATGGCATGGTGTCTCTCGTGGTCTCTGGTTTGTTTACAAAATCGTTGGCCGTTCTTGTGCTTTTCATTGTTCACGAGGATCATGATCACGAGCGTGGCCACAAAAAGACGCCTTAAGTTTCAGTAAGTCTCATACGCAACCGATTTAGTTGCGAGGGAAGCAAAAGGTGTCTTTTTGTGTCCACGTTCGCGTTCAGAATCATCGTGATCATGATCACCGAAAAACACAAGAACAGTCAACGATTTTGTAAGCAAACCAGAGACGCCATGTCAATTTTCGAAAAATATATTTTTATCGTAGGGATTTCCACGTTAAATTTAGTGCTGAGAAGAGCAAAGTACTAGTTCGTAAACTCACCAACAGAGGATGAGAATAGGGTTTGGCAGCTTGGGGGCCAGAGCATAGGGGTAACGAGAGACTACAAATATCTAGGTGTATGGGTGGATGAGCTTGGGTGTGACAGAACTAAACACGAGAAAGTAAGCAAAGCAGACATGAATGGTTGGAGCGACTGTGTAGTGCGGCCCGCTGAAGGGCTTGTAAGTATGAAATTTTGAGTGAGATATGGAAAGTGTTGGCTGTACCAAACGTGATGTATGATATGGATGTTGTGCCATGCAATGAGAGTGATATCAGCAAACTAGAAATGATACAAACAAATGTTGCTAGGGCAGCTCTCAGTGCACCAAGATGGACAGCAACAGAGGCACTCAGAAGGGATATGGGATGGAGCACATTCAAGGAACACATGATGAAGGGTATACTGAACTCGTAAAGTACGACTGGAACGTATCCATAGTGGAAGGTGGGCTAGGAAGGTGCACCTGTGGAATGTCCGCAACAGCAAATGGGAACGAGTGTGTAGACGTACAGTTGATGTTCGTGGCCTGCACGTTAGGTGCGCACACCAGGTACCTGGACTGGCTAGAGATGAATGGTGAATGCTTGTGGAAGTAGGGGTAGGTCTGGATTGTAGTGTGCTGCAGTGGAGGAAAGAAATTGATAGGCGAGTCCAGACATATAGACTAAATAAAGGGCAAAGAGGTATGGAAGAAAAGTCAACTCTAGTATGGTATAGGAATAAAGAATGTCCTAAGTATGAATGTTGGTATGATGGAGTAGAGGTCTAAATATGAGTGTTGGTATGATGGAAGTAGAAGTGGCGCCCTGCTGTTCCAAGCACGGTCTCAGACTCTCCGTGTGAATGCTCGCACCTATCGGTGGAATGAAATAGGAAGTCGTGTGCCAAATGTGTGACTGCGTGACTGGGGTGAGGATGAAAGTGTAGAGCATTTAATCTTGGGAGTGTGCAGCATACTCACAAGAACGAGAGGTGATGATGCAAGTGTTCCTGGAAGAGTGGGGTGCACAAGAAGGTGTGGTGTACGAGAGAACGTGCGTGGAATAGTTGACTCATATGCTTGGATGTGATGGAGCGGCAAGTGTGAGGATGATTGAGTGTGTCAAGGAGTACCTGGCAAGGGTGTGAGGTAAAAGAGAGGTGGCTATTAGGGATAGATGAGTTTAACAGTGTTTAAGGAGTTTCCTGACTTGCTAGGGCTCCCCAGTGTGGCACTGTTTAAAAAGTTCCCTGACTTACTAGGGCTCCATAGTGAGAGCTAGCATGGTTTAGGTATTTGTAGTCTAATTTGTTGTGTAGGGATTTATTGGTATCTATAGATGGTGTGGATGCCTCCCTGGTCTAGCTGTATTGCACCACTGGCGGATCAAGGAAGGGGGAGGGGCATTCGTGGCATTTGCCCCCACCCCCTGGGGAATTTTGAGGAAAGCATTCATAATGGACTCCAGATAATGTTGTAAGCACGTCGTCTTACAACGAGCTGGGCACATTCTTAGCACCTAGTGATACAACGTGCTGGGCGCACTGGTGGATCAAGTCCCTTCTCATGGGTGGGGGGGGGATACCGGGGTAGGCATTGACATCAGTGCCAGACCCTCTCCCCATTTCGAGCCCAGCCCCCCGGACCATATTGAGCCAAGCTACTCCATATTCAGCCAAGTCTTCCTCTCCATTGAGCCAAGCTCGTGACATTTGTTGCCATTTAGCTATCATACATGTTTATATATTTTGTGAAGTCCCTCTATATTTTATGTGCTACAGCAGTCTTCCAGTCCTCTCCCTAATGGAAAGTACCTGGTGCCGACACTGATTGTTGAGGGGGAAGTCTCTTCAAAAAACTACCCATCTATAATTTGGGGAAAAAATTATTTCACTTCAAATCAATGAAAGATTCTTGACAGAGTTTGAGCTAGTGGGGAATGTATTTTTCACGATGGAAAACCCACCAACATTGGCACAATTATTGTTAATTATAGACGCTTCGAAAAATAACAAAATCATTTTAAGGGTTGCCTGCAAATACTGAGAGTAAAGATAGAAAATTGCTTTAGAATAAAATAAAGTAAATCTAACCAGGGCAACCACCAAAACGATAAGTAAATGAATGTGAGTATTGTGAGAACGTATACCTCCGCCAATCAAAACAACGGTAACGAACAAAATTAAATCGGTTCTGAAACTAGGATTTCCTTTCTATAACACCACCACCACCAAAATTTGATATTAAATTTAACTAGAGCATTGTGAGAACGCATACCTATTTCTGCAGATCAAAGCAGTGGTAACAAAAAGCTCAAATATGTCCTGAAAATTTACATCATTCCATGGTGCTCTTCAACATTTACAATGATTTTTGCGTATTCTATAAAGATACGTTCATAACTTTTTGAGTTTTGTTGCTGACATATATAAAATCAAAGACGGAGCAACAATAATGAACTGAAAGATCACTACAAAATTAGGTAATTTGCTCTTCGTAATATTGCTAACAATCTGTGCAGATTTAATCAAGATCTATCTATGACTTTTTGAGTTATTTTTCAAAAAAGTTAATCAGCTGTTCTTCCTAGCAAGCGTAACAATCCCTGTAAAGATCCCTCTATAACTTTTTTAGTTATTTTGATGACAAATAGTCAAACAGACAAGCGAAACATAAAGCTGAACGTAACATCTTTGGCGGAGGCAATTATGAAATTAACGAAAGTCTCACAGCTGCCTCACACTCGATCGAGTCAGTTGTTATATTAATAAATGATGCACATGTCAAAACCAGCTTGTCTGAATCAGTAAAGATAATTTTATGCCCGCACTAGTCATGTGCATTGCGTTGTTACATAAATGTGACGTCGCCCGATGTCGAGCCCTCAGGGGTAAAGTCTATTCTGGTGGGCCCTTTCCCTGTCACAATATTATTTGGGCCTCACACACCCTAGGGTCCCGAGTGCCTCTTCGAAGACGCAGGAGATGTTGCAGCATGCCGCAGTTCTTGCTGACGAGGATAGTTTAGTAAAGTTATGTAGGCTCTCAATACTTCCCCTTCTGTTTCGGGAGGTGGGCTGCCGATCGAGGTGGCCGACCTATTCCCGCTAGACTTCTATCTTCTTCTATTTCGCTTCCTTCCCCTGTGCGGTCTAGCTGAGCGGAAGCGTTCAGCCGTGCCAGGGGGTTGGAAATGCACAACTTGCATCTTTTCTCTGTCAGTAGCCCTCTGACCATTCAGAAACCTACCGGCAGAAAAGACGACACAAAAATCATTGATAAATTAAAACACGCCCTAGTAGAGTACGAGGCTGTGTTAAACCACAGGAACAGTTCGGCGCGACTTATTATGTCCCTGATGCGCCAGTAAAACTTCTACTACTACTTGCCCGATGTCAAATATCATAAACGTCCAGTCACAGTCTGAAGTGACTCCTAGGCTAAATTAAGCCTTCATTTTCGGCAGATTAACAATTATAATAGCTACGTTGGTGTTCCTTTCAATACTGGGCAAGTGGGCATGCGATAAAAGATTTATTAGAGACTTTTCCCAACTCTACTGTATAAAGAAATATCAAATTGTTTTCCTTTCGATTTTTTTTTTTTGGGGGGGGGGGGGTTGGCAGTTCATTTCTGGAGGCAATGATGATACGCGATTTTTTTATGTCTTATAGAATATGGTATTAAAACTTTACGCTCTGGCCCCATGGAGAGGTAGCGTAATCCAAAAGAAGCACTTTGCAACACCGAGAAGCTCAAAATACTGCTAAAAAAATAAAACAAAAAGCCATTATCAGCTAACTTAAACGCCTGCAGGCCACAAGTCGCCCGAAAGCTGATGCCGGCAATGAATTCTTAGCCCCAACAGCCCAGTGAACGAAGCTTTAAGTTTTGGAATGCTCTATACGTGAGCAATTTGCGTAAGTTTAGTTGGGTTTGTCTGAGATATGGGGGGAAGCGAATCTATGCCGTGTCTTTGAATATTACAGTACCTTATACAGACTTAGTAGTCTCGGAAATAACCGACTCCTCTGCCATTTTAGAAACTGCCTTTTGTGTCAGAGATTCGACTAGTACTTGAATACGCTTAACAAAGCAAGCATGTAACTTTTTGGTATTCATGAGTTGCCTACATATTATTCCTTGAGGCTTGCGTATAACAATGGTTTTCATTTTGTTTTCATAATTGTGTTCAACTAAAGTAATCGTATTAATCTGAGCCTTACAGTGGCCATACAGCTACCGAGTCTCATAAGTAAGTTAAGTAACAAATGTATAACCACAAACGAAAATAACAAAGGTGATCTTTGCATCGTCGTAAAAGATATAGGGGAAAAGGAGTCAAACCCCGCTATATAGATGTCATTTGCAAGTTTCAACCCAAAAACACTTGTTATTTCTTATGAGCGCTCGCGTTACATTCGCCTTAATATTATCTTTGACTAAAATTTATATCCAATTCCAGAACGTCGATCTAGAGGAAAATTGGTGACCATACTCTAGCAAACTGACAACATGCTTTAACAAAACGCTCTCCAAATGCTATGGCATCACTGTTAAAAAAATGTCATTTAAAAATACACCAAGTACCATTCACTGCATACAATACACGAAAAAAACATCAGGCTTATGGTAGACACAGTAATTGCTGATGAAGAATCAGCGCGAATTATATTACGTACTCCTGCCGCCTTCTCGCTTCAGGTAGCTACAACCTCAAGTGTTAATATGTGGTATCTCTCGTCAGACGAATGATTTTTTTTTACAGAGAATGCTGAGAAAATAGGAAATGGTCAAGGAAAAGTAATCAGCACCAATAGTCATGTTAAAACATCTCAATTTAAATCACAATCAAGCACTGTCTTTCATGTACCAGTTCTTTAAAAATGTTCAGTATCCTTTCATGAGGGGAGGGGGGCACTTTCTTTGTATCCAATACCCCCTCCCCCCCCCAAAAAAAAAAATCCTGTGGAGGAGGCAAATACCATGTATGTCCCTCCTGTATCCGCCAGTGACCCCGCACACTATGAAGCTATGAGCACTGATACATAAGTAAATGGCATCCATCATAAAAGTATTTAACTATTTGGAGTCTATTGTGCCATCTATCATCAATAATCCTGGAAAATTTTTTCTTGAACTTTTTCTTTATTCCACAATTGGGCCGTCCTTGAAGCATTAAACATCAATATAAATCACTAATAGAATTTGCCAGCTAGAAGCACTAGTTATGGATAGTGTAGAGTAATTCTTCGTCACAGTATTTTAGCCTATTTGTTATAGTTGAGTAACTTACACTTCATGATTTGTAGCACTTATACGAAGGATATTTGAAAGGAATGAGACATAAACTTGGCCACTTTGGCAATTCGCGTAGCAACAGCTATTCTGATGTATCAATATTTTACTCTGCTCTCTTGACACAAAAACGCATGATTTGCTGCCATTGTTATTGTTAGTAACGCGTTAGCAATAGGCGAGTTCAATTTCCTGCTGATGATCAAGCAGAACGAATTATATTCAAGTCCCTCCTGTCGCATTCTAGCGGCAAGTGGCAGCAACCTATATCAGCTGGTGACTCTCAGTATGTGAATGGTTTTTCACAAAAAACATGCAAAACATGTTTTTTGTTACGACGTTGGCCTTACTTTTTATACGAGCAAAGCAAACGTAGAGCAAAGAAGAGAAATGGGATAAGCACAAATAATCTTGAGAAAATATTGTATTTCAGTTTCAGAACGCTTTATTCCATAGACAAATTATTAAAGCATTTTCAGTATTATTTCTTATGGGGGGAAGGCATTTTGGTATGAATGCCTCCCCCAAAATTCCCGAGGGGGTGCAAATGCCATGAATGCCCACTCCTCTGGATTGGCCCGTGGCTTGGCGTTATCTGGAGGTGAACTGATAGAGTCGTATAGCTATGGAGATTGTCATTAACTTGTCAGCACGCTGTCTCACAACATACTGGGCACAACGTGCCAGCAACTTCATCTGGAGTCCACGGATGAACATGCATAGCACGCTGATCTGAGGACTCAAGATACGCTTTCTACGTAGAATCAACGGCAAACTGTTAGGTGGGAAGCCTACTACTAAAACTCTCTTACGGCAGCCACTTACAGATTGCCTATGGAAAAGCATCAACGAGTGGCCCCCGTTGCCCACTCCAGGAACCAGAACAAACAGGCACTCAGCAAGTATGACTGACTTGCCGTGAAAAATCTCCCAGAACTTGATAAAGTCTGCTCTAAGAAGTGTGCCCCTTACTGAATACAAGTTCAGTGTTGGAGACGTTCACCATGCTGAACATTTGGTCGACTATCTCTGAATTGAGCCCAACCATTGCAGGTCACATCTTTCTCCGTGTTTCTAAGACAAGAGGAAAACTCAAGTAGAATTCCAGTGTGATTAAGATTAAGCAAGAAGAGTTCCACGGTATCCTGTGACTCTTGAATGCTTGCTGGGAACTCACCTGGATGGTTTCCTACAATTCAGTATTTGGGTGCAGTGTAGACTAGTAAGAACTGAAACTTTAAAACCCGAACCCACTTTTTCACAAGTTATACACTTAAAATGATAAGGCCAGTGTGCTCTGAGTTTGTGTGAACAACATTGGTCTAATTATGTGGAAGTGACAGCTATCATCTTCAAGCTTATACAGCCTGGAAATAACGTTAGACTACTGTGGAGCCACGGCCGCCCACCTGCCGAGCTCGATGTTTTCGAAACTTTTTGGCATCCAGTGCTGATCCCCTGCCATCACGATACTTATATTCACCTCTGGCTTTATTCTCTGACTGTCAATAAAAGAGATAGCTAGGTAGCACGACGTAGAACGTGTTCAAGATCAGCATAAAGTGGCGCGGCGCGACTGTCTTGCAGTTCGCTACCATTAATAGCTTCATAACTACATTATGGTGAAAGACACTAATGTATGCCTAAATGGTTTAGTGGGAGATAAAGTACATTAAATATTCAAACATTGGCCTGTTTTTCCATTGGTATAAGATATTTTCTAAATAATATCCAACTACTCTGCTGTATGACGCTAAATCAAGTAGTTAGGGTAAGTGCTTCTCTATTTAGGGTAATAACTAGCTCAAGGCTTACGATGAGGAGCCTCAAAAAATGTAGAAGGTAGTGTGTTGTTGAGGGATAGTGTGTGAGTATGTGTGTAGGTGAGTGTAGCATGTGTTCCATGGTGGATTAGTCCAGTGGATATTTACACTTTCGGCCAATATGGGATGCGGCCAAAATTCAGGAAGATGTTTCCTCCTCACCATTTGCTCCCTACAAATAGTGAGTATTCTCAATCTACCCTATGTAATTTGGAAAGTACCTAGTTAGCCTAGTGTTTGTAAGTGGCTACGAAACAAATGTTTGTGCACTTTTTTCTTTGTTGCATTTTTAACTACCTTATGTTTAACTTTTTATCATACACTTACATTTGTCTCATTAACTTTTGCTGCCGTCGAGTGATTCTCCTGGATTAGTATCCATTTTCACCTCCGCTTCTTCAGCTTCTACGACGGCGTTGAAATCACCTTGCTTTTGTTTTGATTCGGTGCGGAGTTCTTAAGCTAATAAAATTCGAAGCGAAAATTCTGTTATTTTTGTCCATACTCGTCGCAATGACTTACCTTGATAATGCCCGTGTTTTTGTTGTAGTTTTCTCGATTAGAGTTAGTAGCCTATCGAAATGCAACGTGTCTGTGAATGGCTAAGGTGACCGACAGGCTTACCGAATCATACTGACGTTTCCTGTCGGGCATTTCCAGGCGCGAGACATTCTTTGCCGAATGTGGAAATGTGCAGTGTTGTTTGTGCTGGACTGGTTGAAGTCTGAAGGCTTGGTCGCGTGTAAAAAGTTGAAAGTCATCATAGGATAGATGTGAAAATTGAAGTATTTTGAGTGACAGACATCAGGAATAACATAGCCTACCTACCATACCCTGCTTTTGTAGAGTTGTAGCTGTACTTTCCAGTTTCCATAACTAGTAGGTACTTGGTAGTAACTACTGCAGGTAAGTTAGTATTGTTTTAGAAGACACTATATTTTAATTTGATTTACCAATACCGTTAACTAAGCAAGTGACCGTGTATGGTCACTTCCATTGAACTTGCTAAACTTAGTTTGTAGAAGGGAAAAGGCTCATCTTTGCTGACTGAAATAGTCTTTTCAAGTTTTTAATTTTACTTTCAAGTTTTATTCAGTTGTAGGGTAATGTCTCAATTACCGAATGCCTTTCTATTACCGAATGCAATGAGATTCCTACCTATATTCGGTAATAGATGAGCATTCGGTAATTGAGACATTACCCTAATTCCTACAGCCTGGTAATAGAATATGACAGATTCTCCTCTAGGTAGATCTTAACCATTTAGGCCACACTCTTGGACTTCAGCATGAATGATGATTATTTACCCCTACGCCCAGTCAAGTTGATAAATATATATATAACTATATATATCTTTATGGATTGGCATGTCCTGAATCAAAAAATCACAACCATTATTTTGGAGGAAATGCTAACTTTATGAAATATTTCACTTTGAATTTCTATTTTTTCTGTATCTAATACTACCGTAACTAACCTAATACCTAACATTTTTTTTCCAAGGGGGACACTGCAATATTGATTATTTAATGTTTTTTTTTATTTTTGGTAACACACCTAACCTTATCTTATCTTACCTAAGTGGCTAAGCCAATGAATCTTACCTAATCTAACCTTAGTTACTACTAAAAATCTACTTTAATTAATCAATTTTGCTGTAGCCACTTTTGGAAAAAAGTTAGGTACCTTGGAATGTTTTTCTCCAGTATTAGATAGAAGAAAAATAGAACTTCAGAGTCAAATACAGTAAAACCCCTCTAATCCAAACCTCAATAATCCGAAACCCTCCCTAATCCGAGCATCTCATTACTGTTCGAAATGCTATCTGAACAAGTGAGCATTTTTCGGATTAATGGGGTAAAGTACGGAGTTCCTACGAATACCTCTGTCATCCGTGCTAGGAGCTTCACATTTTTTGGATAAAAGAGGTGATGAGCAAAAAATCATGCATGAGGTGCTGCGCAGAAGGTACGAACAATCTCACTATAATCGGCATTAGTGCGGAATAAAGAGGTTTTTTCGGATTTGTAAGTACCCCGGTCATCCGTCAGCCCCTTCCCCTCGTGCTGTGCGAATTAGAGGGGTTTTACTGTACCTATATTGAAAGTAAGCATTTCCCCAAAACATATATCATATGGATCAACTTCACTGGGCGTAACGCGTAGGCCTAAGGGTAAATAATCGCTGCATGAATTGCCAGTGAAACCTCATAGGTTACCTTCTTTGTTAAGCCTTTGAACATCTTTCCATTCATGCAGACTTTGCTTTTTTCTTAAATTTTTCTTATTTTTTAATTTCCCATCTATTGGTTATATTAGAGCTAAAATCAATAGCTATTGCCCTATGGTAGACTCCATAGTCCAGATATGGGAGAAGATTTAAAGATCTCCAGGGACATAACTATTTGCTGCATTTTTGTTAGGTAGGTAGGTAGCCTAGGCCCTACCTCAAAAAATTTTGGGGACACATTTGCATTTCCCTGTTATTGATATTTCTGGTGGTGATTTACTGAAAATTGAGCTGATTATGCCACTAAATGTGGTGATGCGTTAAAGGAACTGCTATGATCTTGGAGCAACATTTAACATAGGCTACCTACTCTACCGTCTGGAGTATAGTACCAGTATACTGTATATATATGCCTTTTCTATTGCTTAAGAACCTAAAATACGGGAAAAATTGCATAAGTGTGCCCTTTGCACAGTTGCGCCTATAGTTCTGAAGAGGGTTCCAGAATTTTGATGGCATAGGCTAGCCTATTTAGGATTTTTCAAGTAATGTGCAGCTTAAGTGATCTGGAAAACTATTTTCAAGCTGATGATCTTGGAACAACAAATCAATAGTTACACTTATGTTGCTACAGTGATTAGTGAAAGGGGGTGGGGGTAAGCTAAGTTGCTCCTCAGAAATGCCCACAGAATGGCAACGCTATAGAGGAATTTAACCACGGCTAAACTGCCTTGAGAAATGGTCAAACTCTAGTCTGGGCTGGAAATATGAGCATTACTTTACTTTCCAGACATAGGCTATACTGTAAAATGAAAAAACCTTTTTCGTTTATTATACCGTATGTATGTATTTTTTTGATGTAGTAACCAAATCTGAAGTCCGTTTTATTCGTTCTCCCCTAGTTTTCAAGTTAATCTATAGGGAAAAAACCTATCCCATTGTTTCCTATGGGAGAAAATACCCAATGATGGTACAGTGCAATGGAAAACCTTTAAATAGGTTTTGAACCGAACCTAACTTAATCTAAGTTGGGTTAAAAACTTAGTAAAACTACCGTAGCCAAATTTATCGAATCACTTGCTGTTAGTTAGAAACCGGAAACGTTTCAGTATCCTTACGGAAGTATTTTGTTGGCAATACCTACATTCCCGACAAAACAAGTAAATAGGTGTCTTATATAGGTATTGAATTAACTTGAAAAGGTGACGGATTAGCATATGTTGGGGCACATGTCGCATTTTATCTATACCAGCTTCAGCTTGAGAAATTATTTTGTTCGCATTTATATATAGCTAGTTAGTGGAATCCTTCATTATTTGCACCAGTAGCTATGGACTGGAATTGTCAAGTTAGTTCAAAAATTAAAATAGGTATGTTTGTATGTAGGCTAACTATAAATGCAGAAACAGGATATGTTCCACCGTTTTTCTAAATATGTGGAGTTCTTATTCATCACCCGTGGACAAAGTGAGAGAGGTGATGGGTAATGATTTTGTTGAAGATTTCAGTACTATATATTTGTATATACTTATATA
>LQNS02276930.1:3533104-3554750 GCA_001587735.2 Parhyale hawaiensis | reverse complement strand
AAAACAATTGAAGCATGAAGTATGAGGGACCCTATGAAACATAAAAACAATATATATTGAGTTTTACATTAATAACAGTTATAAGAGAGATTACTCTCACCTAAGAATATGAAATCGTATTTTTGGATATATAATATAAGATCATAAAAAAGTCATACATATTTATCCTGAAAAGTCATAAAAAGTCATACAATTTTCCTAACAATCTTCAGTAGACACCATGATTACACACAATCTTATAGCTAGCACATGCCGCTGGTATGATAGATGCGTATTTTATGCACGGTTAAAATTTTGCGGATCAACCGCGGTACACGTTATAACAAATATATATATAGTTATGTAAGGTTCAAGTAAGAATACACGGTTTTCGATTTTGTTTTGGCTGGGTCGTAGGCATGTGCCGACAAAGTTACTGGTAGGTCCATGCCAATATTTGCTTTGTAAACTTTTCAGTTGCATTTTAACCTCCGCTATTCCGATTATGTTTTTGTTGCGATTATCTGTTGTTCTGTCTGTCGCTAAGATAACTGAATAAGCTATGGACGGATCTTAACGAAATTTATTGGAATTGTTAGGCATGTTTGGAGGGACAGATCATATATTAACTTTTGGTGGAGATCCGTTCAACCGTTTGTTCATTTGTGTGACTCTTTATTCTAGGGAGCATACCGGGTAACCCAAAAGGTTATGGAAGGATCTTCATGAAATTTCCTCAAATTGTTAGGAATACTACCCAGAGCAAATAACCAAATTTTCGTGATGATGTGCTTGCTAGTTTGTCTCTGTATCGGTAGCCTAGTTTTCTTTATGTATGTCAGCAACATAACCCATAAAATTATAAACGAATTCCCATAAAATTTGTAGGACTTGACTAAATCTTGATGACGATCGGTTCTTCTGTTTGTGTGTTTAACTTATGTTTGTTATATTTGTCAGAACATAACTCAAAAGTAAAGTAAAACAAAAAAAAATAATAATAGTAGTAGACGGATATTCAAGAAATTTCTAAGAATAAGAAATGTCAAAAGGCACAAATGACCAAATTTTAGTGTTTGTCGGTTTGTGTTTGTCAGAATATAACTAGGTAAGTTTCGGATGAATCTTGAGACAATTACAAAAAGTGTTATCAATGTCGAGAGGCACAAATGGCCAAATTTTGACGATTTGTTTCGCTATCTTTGTATCGTTAAGCAGAGGTGTGCGCTATCAGAGTGCTCTAGTTTAATAAATTAATATTTTTATTCACGGTTGGACCTTGCGTTTCTTGTAGGAATGCTACTATTTAGATTATT
Organism: Parhyale hawaiensis; assembly: GCA_001587735.2. NCBI lineage: Eukaryota > Metazoa > Arthropoda > Malacostraca > Amphipoda > Hyalidae > Parhyale > Parhyale hawaiensis. The sequence continues at coordinate 3,553,455 of LQNS02276930.1, read as the reverse complement.
GTGTAACTATTTATATTATTGTGTACCTATGTAATGCACCACGAGAGTAAAATAGTCCCGGTATTGTATAGGTATACAGTACTAGGCTAGCTACGGTATGTGGCGAACCTGAGAGTAGATACGTGTTTAGTTAGGATAGATCCGCTTCAGCTAGTAATTATAAGCCACATAATAGGTATGTATCCTGGCAGTGGCACTAGAAAAAGGCAATGCGAATTAGTTGGTCAGGTTCGCTTATCTTTCTCGTTTTGTCAAGTTTTTTTTAGGAACACACCTACTTTTCCGTGGCGGCTGAAAAATTCTTCCATAGGAGTAGCATTACGTATGGAAGTACCGGTACCTACACAAATATGGTCACCTGCCCGTTAAAGAGTTAGCTATATACTACCTAACTAGTATGCCACTCCTTTCATGGAAAGCGCAGTCTGGAGAGATGTCCCAAGCTCCCTGATTCAGCAGTTGTACCTACATCTGAGACGGAGCAGCGATCGCCAGGTTAACCTCTCATTCTTTACGGTCGTCATGAACAAAACCGCTGGCTCACGGCGCTGCTCTTCTTCTTACCTGCCGTGATTCCTGTGTTTTTTTCATCGCGTTTAGTACCTCCGTCTCGTACTCCCCTCCCCTGGGAGCTGCCCGTAACCCCCTGCCCCTGTGTCGCCTCCCGCCCTCCCTGCCATGCCGCACGCCGAACAGGTCTCTCATTGGTCCAGGGTTTAAATCCCCGCAGATTCTCCCTAACGGATGTACCGGCTCTGGTGCATGTGCAGGATACTGGTTCTACATAGTACCTACGTACACAAGCTCAGCGTCTGCGTCTCTTACTGAATAAAGTACCGCGGTCTACTTACTGGATAGCCTTCTTGCGGCTTTTGTACCTTGTGATTTAGGTGCGGGCGGGTCTTGATTTACTGTATCTAATTGAAACGTTATTGTGTATAGTAATTTAGTTACTCGTGGGTGGTGACTTCTTGCTGCATACACTCTTATGCATATTACTATCTGTGCGTGTGGGTCTTGACTTACCTACTTAAAATGCCTTCTTAGGTAGTATCTCAGTTAATTAATCTACCTACGTGAGGTTACCGACTTAAATATCTACTAATTAAGTATCTAGGTACTTCTGCATACTGGTGTTGATACAGGTACAGGCGTGTGTTAGGCTGTTAGCTTATATATTTGTTGGATATTTCCGATTTATGTTACACAGTTATGTGGTTGAAAATGTTGTAAATTCAGAGGCAGAAGGGTCTTAATTTATCGGATTTCTCGTTCTTTAGCTATATTGTAACCATAGTCGCTGGAGAGCCAATAAGTATGTAGCTAAGGTAGATTATAGCTATGTTCTTTTTACCATACGAAGGATTGATATCGTAGTAGTTTTTTTGGAGCAATATTTGGTCGCACGGGTAAGAAGAATGGTAACGCTAGGCCGCAACAAAAAGTAGGTAACCAGGCTGGTATAGTGCAGCTAAAGGAACAAAATCACCAATAAACCTTAGACACTTCGGAGATTCATACAACCCGAAGCACAATTCACTTTCACGACAAGTGGTTCTCAGAGGCACTGAGCCCCCAACAGACATTGCTTTCGCAGCGAAGACATACGAGAAAAGCCCCACATTGTCGCCAATGCCGCACAGCTTTCGCTTTGCTTCAGCGGCCTGTAAAAATATCAATGGATAGTGTCCGTAGTCATTTTTGACTGCTGGGAATTTACAAGTGGTACGGTAATTACAGTATACCTTGCTTGGTCCATAGGCCATTGCCAGATTGTGGCTTCTGTGTGCACGGACTCAGGTGCTGTGATTGAGTGCCTCAGGGTGCAGCTTTTTCTGGCCTCGCTTATTACTCAATGGGTTACCTGGGGCTGTGGTGCGCCTCTCTCTGAGCCGTCGCCACCTGTTGTTTCTGTGTGTTCGCTCTGAACCTTGTGTTGGGTGCTTATTGTTTTCCTTCTTTCTACATGGGTGTGTTACTTACCTCAGGTGTATTAGTATTGTATTCTATCATCTATGCTTGTCAGTAGCTAATTGTTCACCTTCGTTCTACATTGTTACCATTGTTAGCGTACAGACCAGAGTCTGTTCTCCATGAGCTGCTTGCTGTATACCTATCTATTTATAAATGAGGTATTTGCTTCCCGTTGTGGCGAAGCGAAAGCAAGTGTGTGTTGGCAATAGTGTGAGTCAACCGTGTCAGTGTCTCCCTGGGCAGTACCTACTTACCTGTTCAGGGCTCAGTGCCTGTGAGACTTGTGTGCGAAGGTATGCTGTGCTACGGGCTGTGAGTTGCCACAAGGGCACTAGGTTTTGTTTGCTCTACCTCTAGACATCGTGCGTTACTTACTAAAATGTAAAAGTATTATCACATAGGAAAAATGGTATAGGAGAGTCTAAGCAACAGATATTGAATTGGTTCACTTAGAAGCTGTCAATATTACCGAGAAATAGTATGTTTTTATTGAATAAATTCGCAGATTTTTTAGTCTTGCTGCTTGCAAGCCTAAGTGATTTTTATTCCCAGCATCGTTTTGGTTGCTGTAAGAAGAGCATATATATCCTGTGTGTTTTGTTCGGTATGCTGAATACCGGTATTTAATGTTTATTTCGTCAGTGGATGCCACGTGCTCTCCTTGGTAGCCTACTTAATATTATGTGTAAAAGTGGAAAGCTTTATATCAAGTAAATTAGGTATTAGTGCTAGTTCATGCGTGATGGATAGACATGCTTAGACAGTGATTTAATCGGTGACGAGAGCAACATCTCACCGAACAATAGCTAAGCAGGTATATTTTGTATAGCTATATACAATGTCCGGTATAACCACATTATTATTCTCCTCCAAAAGTTGCCCCTAGCTGACGCAACTCTAACGTTTCCATTAAACTTCGATTTTCGTAGGAATATTGCTATTCAAAACTGGCAAACTGGTTGCACTGGGACTTGAATGGATAACTTCTTATGAACACTAACGAAACATGACTCATTGGTTCGAAACGTTACCATAGATTTACAAAAGGTTAGTAACTGCATGTTGACACCTATTTACTGTTGCGGGCAATATAGGGCTACCTACTTAGATGTTCTGCTATACTATATACCTACCGTATGTAATACTGAAGGTATAGTTTGCATATGAACTTTCAGATTATACACAAGAGGTATTTTTATTTAGAGCTTGACTTAGTGACGGCATGATGCCGTGCGCCAATTTTGAGTGCTGCAATATATCATGAACTGTGACATTTCCATGAGCGTGCCGGAACGATCGAGGTCAATTATTGTGTTGCGTTCTGCACTTTCTGCGATGGTGTGCTTATGAGATTGATCAAGTGTGTTTGATGCAGCTTTGCTGTTTAATACCTTCGTCCGTAACGTGACGTTTTGTCGCCTGAGAATGAATGTGAAGATCTTAGGGATCAGCCGTGTTCGCTCATCATATATATAGGTACCTACCTATGTTACAGGACATCGGGCACCCTAGAGGCATCACGTAAGACCTTTGACACCTTTCATTAGGCGTCAGTGGGATACTTGGTGAACACGTGCGTCTTGGCTGAGTAAACAAACTTTGGTATACGCGTCATGATTTATTCTCACGGTAAAGCTAACTTATCAGTGCACTAAAACTTGTGATCCAGATTCGCAAAGGTCGCTTTTTGGAGAATTATGAATGATTGCTTGACGCCTGGCTTATGAAAATTGATCTCCACAGGAGGCATAGAATGGGCCGTAGGGTGAGGTTAGTTAGGTTTGCCCAACCTCTGTTAGGGGGGGGGGAGTAGCGTCCCAGGGGGATTGTGTACTAAATGTGTAGCTTAGGCCTACCTGAGCCACTAGCTAGGCCCTCGAGACGTCCTGTCTTTCGTGCCCACTTTGCTTCCTTCCACTTTCATTCTTCTACTGATTATACTTTAATCTGTTCATCTTCTTTCCCGACTTGCTGCTCCCATGCACATGTATCCTCTGCGAGAACACCTTCATGCGAGGGTTCCCCATTTCTATCGACATGCTATACTTATATTCCTTATTTCTTCATCTGTTAGATCAGGGAGATCGCCGTTGTAGAGACGGAGGCCTAAACTGCTCAGTAATAATAATTTTAAAATTGATAGCGGTGCATAGCTACGGTGTACCCTATGGGGATAATATATAGGTAACTAGCAAAATAAATCCCTTCATTGCGTTGTATTTCCCGTACGCATAATTCTGTTGGATAGCCTACGTTAGTGGCATGGGTAACGTATGTATATATACCAGGCTGTGCTACGTCGCTACAAAGGCTTCTTTTCCATAGGATTACTACATAGTAAAGAATGCCTGTGGCAAAGCAACAGGCCGGAATGAATAGGGTTAATCTTCGATAGATCCTAACGGAGTGACTCATTTCTTCTTGTATTGCGTCAGGGACCAGATGATGCCATTGCTTCTGTGATCTTATCTTCTTGCGTATTTAGACCAAGGTTGCGGCTTCGGATGGACAACGTCTGCGTTCCGACTCCTGGACTTAGCCACTGACCAACTCAGACTCCTATAGTGCCCCCAAATCGTCCGACTCTTTCTTAAAATAGGGCCATTTTCATCGATTTCGGTTTTTGACTCCTGGGCCTAGTCAGGTTTCGACTTCAACGTCTGCTCCTCCGGAGTTTTCGACTCTTACCGAATACGACACCAAACCCTATTTTTGGCAGGTCCCGCTGCTATTCACATTCGTATAAAGCCATGGAGTAAATAACCGAATGACAACACTGCAGTCGCAACAACTAACGGCCTGTCGCTCCACTTCGCGCTAGAAAGTTGTCTTCGTTACTTTTCAGCGACAGCAGCTGCTGCTTTTATGTTCTCTTGGCGACAGTTATTCTTGCGCTAATTGTACCTGTTACAATTGTTAACATTTTTCTCACAACTGTGCAGTGAATGGAAGAAGAAACGTTATACGTACCGGCGTAACTGAGACGAGGGCTTCTGGCGTAGATTGTTTTGTTCCCTTTTTCCTCCATTTTCATCAGGGTTGCGTTCATTTCAATAATTTCTTTCGTCATTACTGCTATTTTCAGATTGTTCACTGCTCACAGATACTGGTTAGTAGTGAATCATTGACTGTGTACGACGCCTAGTGTTATTTGTGAAAATAAAATATTGACTCTTAATCAGATGATTTTGCGTTTTCAATCGAGTAGTGACCAGTGGGAGACAGAACGGAAGATATCTCCGCTGTGCGCGTTACCGCTAGCAGCTGTGATTATCTGCTGGCACCGTTTTCAAATAGAACTAAATTTATTTCCGCTTTATATGTCCGTTGCACTTCGATATATCGGGCCAATTCAGTAAACAGATCTTCGCGCCGTGAAGCTGCTAAACAAAATTCTTGTTGCAGTTGTGAAGAAAATTCAGCTTTAATCTTCCAATCGTTCTAAATCCCATGATTCTCGTGGTGTTTCCTAACAGGAACTATCTCATTTCATGTCCGGTAGTGGGGGATATCTCCCGGTTTTCTTCGTTTAGGCCTACACGTCGTGAAATGTTTGGTGTTGGTGTGCAATCAGAATAGGTACTACGCACAATACGTGCGACTTTAAATAAGTTCCTTCCCTTTTTATGCCTAGTATAGGCTAGTGAAGTAGCGTAAAAAATGAATTACCCACTTAAGGGTAAAAAATGAACTAGGATTTTTTACTGCATGAGAAGGCGTCCATTTTGTTACACCTAATGTGGGTACCCCACTTTACTGTATTTTAAAATCAATTTGAACTTCAACTGTACCAAGCTATGCTAGGTACCTACCCCGCTGCAAAATCTCCTTCCCCCCCCCCCTAGGAATACAATAGGATAAATAACCGAGTAGCAAAATAACAGCCTAGTAAGAATAGGGTCTAGTTATTAGAACCACTATGCCATCACGGTCACTCGAGATATACGTCACCGCTGGCCGTTCTGCGCTTCACAAACCACGCCACGCAAGGCCGCCGAATTACAGACCTAAAAATACGGAAGTTGCTCCAGCTAAACGTGACAGCGTTTAATTATGCCTTCCTTGCCGTTACATATAACTTGGCCGAGCTTTAATGCATTGTTTTTATTGTCTCTGAGAATAGTTCTTTGTTTTTACTTCACTTCGTAATTGCGGAGTCGGGTGGCTAATGTCCAACTTCTACTCTTGGTCTTTTCTCCGACTCTAACTCTGTATCCTTGGTTTTTATAGCCTACTTCTACATTTTTGTCATCTACTGTGGTGACTACTGTACAAGTACCGTACGATTTCTTGCAAATACAAGCTGTAAGATTCTTATATTTAGATTTGTGATTGCTAAAAGCGTGGTTCTCCAACACCCACATCCGGTAATGGCAATATGGTTGGGATAGTTCTCATTTACAGAGCTACCTGTGCACTAAATTAGATCGCCTAGATAATTCTTGGTGATTTTTGTATCAGTCTGACGTCATTCTTTTTCTATGCCATACCTACTTCTACTGATAACTTTAATAGTGTTCTTCATCGACTTTTCTGACCTTGTATTACCGTGTCGTGAGCTGCTGGCTGGGGGGGGGGGCAAACTCAGAACGGCGGTTCCAGAAATAAGTAGGTAGGTACTCCATTGATATACCTACATTGATTTAGATTAGATTGTACCTCTGCAATTCANTATGCCATACCTACTTCTACTGATAACTTTAATAGTGTTCTTCATCGACTTTTCTGACCTTGTATTACCGTGTCGTGAGCTGCTGGCTGGGGGGGGGGGGGCAAACTCAGAACGGCGGTTCCAGAAATAAGTAGGTAGGTACTCCATTGATATACCTACATTGATTTAGATTAGATTGTACCTCTGCAATTCAAATATCAGTGGGTACCGCCGTTGATGGATGATCGTTAACGTTGACGGTACGTATTTTGTTTTCTGTTCGAATTCGTTTCTTTAGTGCTGTTCACACTCGGATGTGAGTGAAATGATGAGTCAATATAACTGTCTCAGCAAATTTTAATACGATATTCTTCAGTTTTCTACCTCATATCCCGAAGATTGCTCGAGAATTGTTTTGAATACGTGGAAACGTGTCAGATGCACGCCCTTCGTTTCGAAAGCTGCTGAACTAGTCCATACATCGTTGGTAAGACTTCGACTAGTTCATTTACGGACTGTGCTCTTGTCTTATACTAGAGTCTAGCCTCTTATATTTTCTCATTGATGTCGGTAGCACTATGCAATGAATAACCCCTATATCATTTCTATGCAGCTTATTGTATTTGCTGTGAATAGAGTGGTGGCTGTACACCGCCATTGTCTCTGATAGCAGTACTTTCTATTTCACCGGAGACATTTAATCCTTATAGAATTGATACAGTGTAGCTAATTGTGTAATGGCTGTTCATCTTGTTGCTGCATGCGGGGCTGAAGAGGTCGTCGCTCTGCACAATTCCTACCGTCTTGCTGCACGGTGTTACCTTTTGTGGCAGTTATGTTGAGTAGTGTAAGCCTCAGTTTCTACTACTAAGGCGTCTCATAGAAAAAGAAAGAAGAGACATGTAGTGTGTTGAGAGAACAGTGGAAACCATGCACGAGGGCGTTCCCACACATGTCACGGTAACAACGCACATGGCAATAGTAAGTCAGGAAAGAAGAGAAAGAACGGAGGAAAGTGACGTCAGTATTTAGGAGTAGGTCCTATAGGAGCGGAAAAAAGCAAAATGGGGGAGGGGGGCGTAAGACAGACTTCCCGAAGGCCTATAGTTAAGGCAACTTATTTATATAGAGTCCTCCTGGGGTGCTGCTCCCCATAACATAGGATGGGCTAACCTACCCTAGGCTAAGGCGTGTAGCCCATTCCATGCTGAAGAGGTTTTTGTTATTATTATTAAATTGGTATTGTCCCGCTATTTGTGAAACTAAGACAATCGATAGCGATCTAAGATGATTTACTCGGCTTACAGCCGGAACGACAACGTTGTGCCCAAGTGGCAAGAGATCAACGAAAAGAGAAGAAGACAGAAGAAAGAAGCGCCCGTGTGGAGGGTCTTTTCTGCGGCCCCCTGCACGAGCGATGGTAAGAGCCCCGTAGAAAAAGTCGGTCACTTCGATCGGCGGCCCACCCCAGAAAGGAAATATAGAGAACCTACCTAACTCTACAAAACTAACCTTTTCAGCTGGAACTGCGGCCAGATGCTATATCCCCTGCGGAGAAGGCACTCGGGACCCTTGGGTGCGTGATGCCCGAACATATTTTAGCGGGGAGAGGGCTCGCCAGAATATGTCCCTGAGGGCCTTGAGAGGTCTTTTGTGGGAAGTAACTCACGGGTCTCTTGATTGTTGTTAAGTAGAACTGTTGAAGTGCGTTAGTTCTGTTAATGCCTTAATTGAATATTTTCTATCTTATTAGTTATAGTCATAGCATAGACCGCAACAGTAGGTACTTTACTCTTATATCCGAGTGGCCTCTGACGCTGGCGGCCAATATGGAATTTTTTCAACAGCTATTATGAACATGTCCAGACACGGTCATGCAGGCAAGCGCCTAAGTGCGTCCCCGCCGTATCCAAGATACCTTCTCCGCAAGAAAAATGTTGGGTACCTTGAAATTTTTTTCTTCTGTTTTAGATAGGAGGAAAAGAATAGATCCTTAGAAAATCCCATTTTTCCGTTGCCGACTTTTGGCCGCCAGCGTCAGACCTAAGAGTCGAGTAGGCCTACTGTTGGTCAACGCTACACTATTTGTGGTTTATGGTACCTGTGGCAGAATTGGAAATCGGACCAATTGGTACCTGTGATGAGCAAAGTGTCCAATGCTTGTAATGACGCTGGTCTGCATAATTTTTGAGGTTTAAGGTTTGTCAAGTGTTCCTGTATAGCTTTTGCATTGCGAATTCAGAAATGTAATCAATTTTGCCCTATCATGTCAAGTTTTCATTCTATTTCACTTTTAAAAGTATAAATTATTGGAAATAAACGTGTTTTCTAATGAACTTATATAAACCCAATTTCAATTTTGCGAAATAAATTAATGAAAGGGATTTTAGAGAGCGTGCATAAGTAATTCATATTTTCTTATAACTAAGTTATGAAATTACGTTGAGCAACGGCCAAAATGGCAACACCGTAGGTAGGGACGATGAGTTGGCTACCAGTTATTGTATCTATTTATTGTAATCAGCTTTCTAGGCATCCACCAAAATTGAGAATGTGATCGTGCTATTAATTAGCTCCTGAAAAACTACCAAGCTCTAGGTGAATACATGTCCATTAAAATGCATATCCTTGGTTCGCATTTAGACTAGGTACATTCCGGAACACTGTGGTGATTTGAGCGAAATGCTATGAGAGCGTTTTCTCAAGGATATGCGAGTAGGCTAATGGAGATGTATTTCATAATGAAGTTCACGCGAACTCTAGTTGTGTCCTATTTTAGGAATAAAAAGGAGAACCAGGCTACATATATATAAAAAACATATTTACTATCTGGATTGCAAACGTTTCGGATCATATTTTATGTCAATCATCTGTGCTGTAAAATAGAGAAAGAATGTGTAACCTCTGCCTATTTTAGGCATAGGTTACACATTTTCCATTATTTGTGCGGTATCATAAAAATACAATTATTAATATATATTTGATTATCATTTGTTTTCTTAAAACTGAAATAGCAAAAAAATGTGACCTGATTGAACAAAACGAGTTATATTTCCAAACTCAACTTGCAAACTGCTTATAAGATCTGCTGACAAACACGGAACCTCTTTAAAAGTTAAAAATGCACTAATGCAGCCCAGTGTAATCGACGGGAACCGAAGACCGTGGTGCCCTTATCGTTATAGAGTAACACTAACGTATGCTATATGTGTAGTGTGCCAAATTGCGAAGGTATATTCCCACCGTGTCCAGCTAAGGCTCATTTGTATATTGTGGGACGCTGTCTGTTTCAATTTTACCAAAAATGAATTTTTCTTATTTTCGTGTCTGTCCTAGATGTGCTGAATATCAGTACTGATAGTCTAAAAGAAAACTGCCTTCTATATACAGTTGCGAGCATAATTAAGGGACAAAAATAAAAAAATTCATATCTCAAAAACTGTAAAAGGCTCAACGCTGAAATTTTAACACAAAAGAGGTATTGGGATACCTAATAATATGCTTATGGGGAGCAGCACCCCCCGGGGATTGTTTATGTTACCTTAGCCATTAGCAAGCCTCCGGGACGTCTGTCTTTCGTGCCCACTTCAGTTTCTTCCATCTTCTCACGCTTATACTGGTGATGCTTTGTTCCGTTCTTCCTCTTCTTTCCCGCTTTCTGTTCTCATGCACATTGGCTTATGCATGGGTTCTACGTTTCTCTTGGCATTCTTCATGTCCCTTCTTTTTTCCTCTCTTGGATCACAATGTACTCTGTGGGTAGGGAGGTTTAAACTTGGAGAATATTGCTACCTACATAAGAAGAGTGCCGTAGTAGGTAACTCCCATTATCCGTCTTGGCTGCATCGCTTTTATCGGTAGGTACAGGAGTAACTTCATGACTGCTGTGACGCCTCATTGCATGAGTGGGCTTCATTGTCTGTCACTTATGGCACCACGTTCTTATCGATAGCGTTACTTCCATTATAGGATTGCGGTGCTCCTCACTGCGTAATGTTGAGCAATCGCTGTAGCTCATCTGAAGCTGTCAGATCTGTACGCGGGTCATTGGCGTCTCTATTGAAGCGCTGTACGGGGAGTTGCGCTCTCAAGAAACGTCATAAGATAGCTCCTCAAAATCTTTTTAGACTGATGTTGCTACATTTAACCCTGTTAATACCAGACTATAGATATCACTTCGCTGCGGAGTTTTTTCTCCCCGCAGGAATCGGAGTCGGATATTTCTGGAGGCCGGGAGTGGGAGATAACTGGCTTTGTTTGCTACAAACAGGAGTCGGTATCGGTAGTAGCCCGTTATTGTTTAATTTCTAGGAGTCGAAATTGGACACTAGTTAGGCCTAGGAGTCGGAGCAGGATTTTATTCATCCTACTCCTTAACCCTGGTAGCAATAGAACCATGAACTCTTACTGCGAAGTAAGACAGCCTGGTGCACATAAGGTAAAACCTTGCATGCATGTTTCATATGTGCAACTTTCCAAGTAGTGCTTCGCGTACAACACAAACGAGATTCAAATTGGAATTTCAAGGGCTAACTAGGCCTAATCATTTTCATCGTTCTCTTTTCTCATATTTTCTTTTTACCCTGTTTGTTGTGCGTTGCTTTTGTTGCTCGTTTTGCTTGTTATTCAGTAATACATGTCTCTCTATTTTAGGATCGTCGAGTCAATGCAGCATGGAGTAGGTACGGTACTGTATCGAGGTCCTAACTAGGGGTATTCTACACGATAGTTATTGTATTGTGGGTCCCCGTAAGTTATTTCAGCATTAGCTAGGTTCGCAGAATGCCTTTTTTTAGCGTTCACTTTGCTTCATTTAATTTTTCCTATCACTGATGGCGGTCTATATTTTGTTGCGTCATTTTTTCCCGACTTGCTGTTGCCCCGTGCCGCCGTCAGTGTTTGGGCTCCATGTGCCGCTTGACCTCTTGCATGCTCCATTCTTCTCCTCTTTTGGAAAGCTGTTGAGGTGTCTAGTGGGCTTACGCAAACATAACATTATATAGTGATGCATGCTAACGTGCATGTGTTAGCTATGATCTTAGCGTGGGCCCGTGCACTATGGAGGCCCATGGAATGAGTTTTGCCGTGGATTGTAGCTCCAAAAGCGTGAGTGATTGAGGCCGTGTGCAGTCTACTGACCCGTAGGACGGACGCACGGGCGGGCCCGTTGCTCCTGCGTGCGGTCACACCTGCCGTGACTTGCAAGGCGCTCTGTTGACCTCGGCTGGGCTACCGAACCCTCCTCCCCCCACCATGCTCCTATCCCCTCCTCCGTCCTCCGTACTGTCCGAAAGCCGACCTGAACTTGCGCTGACAAAATTACAGGTCATTCTGTAAGAATAAATACCGTATTTCTCCACTAGCATGCCCGAATTTAAACTGTATTTTCTTGGAAAAAGCGCTGCGAAGCTATTTTTTTTAACTACACGAGACGGCCCGTGACCCGTTGGGTGGTCATCGCGACCGTCTTTGCTTTTCGAAACAACAGGTGTTATTCAGCTGGTCATAGAATGACAACACGCTATTTGACCGTCTACTCCTGCCCATATACGGATCACCATCAACAACTTCTTTACTTTTCTAATGAGTATCCAACGCCATACCTGTAAGCAAAGTCAGTTTATTGCTACGCGTTCCAGTTGTATTTCCCGTATCTCCTTTGAATTTAACGTGCCCGTTCTTATATCCGAGCTCAGGTTTTATTTCCGTATCACAGATACAATCGAAGTAAATCGTCATCCCTTGAATTTCCTCCCATCTTAAAGGGAAGAAACTGTGTGTAAACAAGACACAAGTAAATAAAGAAACAAGTAAATAAAGTTCACAGACTTTTAGTATACTAGATTAGACTCGTGATTGGATAGATCTTATGCAGCGGACTGACGAAGAGCCCTCTTCCCAGTGAGATAAAGCCACCGTAACTGGCACTGACAGGGTAGTTTTATGGCTCTTCAACTTTTCTCTCACCCGTGCGCGTGCCGCTGCATTTGTGGCTGTTACGGTGAGCTTCTCCAGCCGCCGCTGCAGCGCCCCCCGGAACTGTTGACACTCCTTGCATTCCGGAGCTGAGTAACGAACGCGTAACCAATTGTCCAGCAAAAGTTCGCGTCAGCCAATACTTATCTCGTTAAAGAGGGAGAAGGAGTTGAGCAATGTTCAGAATTATTTGCTTATTAGCAGCGAGTCTGGTGGGTTGACCTAGATGTGAAGAATTCCAAAACTCTAGAGTAAGCTGGCCATCAAAAATGACGGCGTTGAAATTTGCCCCCCCCCCTCTACCGCAGGTGAGGTCTTACGCCACGAGGCGTTCTAGTTCTACATGTTGTTACCTCTCGTCTCACACAAACTCTGTCGCGGCATAGTGTGGTGCCTAGTCTTAGACCGTGTGTCAGGTTAGATTAGTTAAGAACATGGGTTCGGTTCAGCTAGAATGGGTGCCTTAGTTAATTTATTGGCGCACATAGTATACCTGAATCTAAGGTAAGCCACATAGCGCACCTACCATAGCTTATTCCGGTACCGACAGCTGTCTAGCTATGCCTAAAAACTAGGACTGCGGAGTCGGATGGTTCAAGATCCGATCCGACTCCTGGGCCTCGAGAAGTTCCCGACTCCTGGCCCTCAAGATTTTCCGACTCCTTGATCCAACAAGTAGATATTTGATGTAAACATTAAACATGTCCATATAATTTTTGCTTGTACCGGTATACACATCAAATTAAAGATGCTAGGTGTATTGTACATATACGGTACAATGATACTTTGCACCATTTGGGACATAAAATTGAGGACCTGAGGACATTGAAAAACTTGGGGTAAAACTTTCGCACGTGGTACATTTTGAGAGGGGCCCATGAGGGAGGGGGAGCAGAATTATTGTGAACTGATTGTTCTAAAATGTGCACAGTATATGTATTTTTGAAAGAGAAATACATTTTGCTCATACAGACTTTTTGATTTAGGCCTTAGTTTTTGAGATACCGGTAGCTAATGGGAAATATATAAATATATGTATATTATTCTAATTTCAAAAGAATTGAACTCAATGAGTTATCATGCTACAATAAATCAGTGACAGTTTTGGAATCCTTGAAACATTCTTAACAAAACTGCAGAGCTAGACTCTTCATTTTCTATTTTGTCCCATCACTAACTACAGTACTATAGGGAAAAAATTCAGTTTTTGAGATGCGTTAAAATAAAAAATTATGAGGGCCAATATGAAAAATCCTGCTCCATAATTTTGTTAGTGTTTAAAGTATTCCAAAACTGTCAATGTTTTTATTCTAGCATGAAAACTCATTGAATTCTATTCCTTTAGAACTTGAAAAAATGCATATATATTTATATATATATATATCCCATTATCTAAATAAATATGGTCTAAATAAACAAAATTTGTCTGAGCAAAATGTGTTTCTTTTTCAAAAATACATATACTATGCAAATTTCAGAACAATCGATCTAAAATTGATCATTTTGCCCCCCATTCCCCTCTCGCATGTGTCGAGTGCGAGTTCTACCCAACATTTTCTCAATGTCCTCATCGTATGGAATAGGAAAATACATAGATAGCCTATAGCTGTAAAAGAGAAATGTGAAAAAAATATGTCTACATTTACCCTTTTTTCAAACTTGAGACTGGAAATTCAGAATTTATTGATATTTGTTTATAAATGGAATTCCGGAGTCGGGCTAAAAACGCCGACTCCGACTCCTTGAGCAAGTGAGATTCCGACTCCTCAAATCGGCCGACTCCGACTCCGCAACCCTGTTGGGAACCATGCACTCAGACCAACTTTACAAAAAAATTTTGGTTCTAGACTAAATGAAGATAGTTTTGAATACACCATGTGAAGTTATGTCGTATGATCACTCTACTGACCCCCTTAGGTATATATCAACAGAAGGTGAACACAGTAGCTATATTTCCACATACTGTGTATGCGCGAAAGATTAGTTTGCACCTGTCGTGGAAGGTCGTGGGAAATCGTTAAGGTTTCATTAACTTAAAATCTAGAGGGCGCTGTGTATGGATGCTGTGGGGCGGGCAGCCGATGTTGGTCTCATGAACAGCGTCAGAGACCTTCAGCTTTACCCAATCGCAAATTTTAAGCGATTATCCGATGTCCACTGCCGCCCCTGCCGATATCGGATAAATGCATATGATTTACCGAGAGCGATGCATGCCACGAGTTTCAAAAGAGGTAAACTCTCAAAGTATTTCGTATCCTTGCATTATTACAGTTTTATTAGTTCTATAATGCTCCGAATCTTTCTTTAGTGATGTTTCAAACACAAAGCTTTTCCAAGCTCATTAATGCCCCGAGTCTTTCTATAGGGAAGTTTTATGTGGTCGTTACAACGTTAAGTATAATGGTTCGTAACTTCTTACCTAAGCGCTCACCAATTTCCTTTGCTGCTGATTGTGCTCTTAATCTAAATTCTTGTAATTTAAAACGGGCGGAAATGGCGTATTCTTTTAATCTATTATCGCAGTTTGCGATTCATATACGGTAGGTTCTTCTTCAAGTTTTGCTTAGGGGCTATCGCACTCGTCTATTCTTTCGGCTTCTCTTTGGAATACAGGAATCTTTGCTAGTGGAGACTGAAGAGACTTCAATTCTAAGTATATTATTATTATCTTGCTAAATTTCATATACAGACCATTGGAGGCAAACTAATCTACTTGTATGATCCTATGATGGCCGTCGCACCATGCGGTCATAACAGCAATACCGTACTGTCCGTGACTGTCCCTGATCTGGGCGCACATCCAACCATTGAGATAAAGCCGCCTTGACTGCTCATCCAAGGGCTCCTAAAGTGCAAGTCTGGGTCGCTGGTCGCTACGTCACGAAGATGATCCGTCCGGTACAGTTCCTGGACAATTTATTAGACGCAATCTGATATTTTTGGTACCTACTCTGCATACTTCGGGCTTACCTGGTTAGAAACTTAAAACTATAGAAATTAGTAACCATGAATAATTGAAATAAAGTTGTCTATCCGGATATGTCCGAAATGTGCAGAGAAGATGCCAAAAATATCAGCCTGTGTCTAATAATTTGTCCCACAGTACGTCATCGGACCATTTGCGAGGCCCAGACCGTAGCCTGTACTGTAGGAGGCCTTGTCACACCCCAACTATGAAACTCAAATGCCCTGGTTCGTGCTGAGGATGAATCTCCTTACCCTAGAGCCCGAGGATATCTATTCGACTATCAGTGACAGAAATGCTGACGCTGCATCGTCGAGCATCAAGACTTTCATCCCCGGCCTGGGAATAGAATGTCCGATTTCATGACAACGACCGAGGCAGCGCCTCTAACCACCGAGCCACTGGGGTCTTCATCCGAGCAACTGTGATGGAGCTTGCCTCAAGTTATACATTAGCTACATGTGCACTGCACGGTATGGCGTGTACACGGACGGCTAGGTGCGTAGTGCCTAAGAGCGTGGGAGCTGCCAGGCTGCCACCTCTCTGTTGTACAGTACCTACCTACCTACACTACGCTTGCCTTTCCGCTCTCCATCAATAAATCGATCTTGTTCTCTCTGCTGCCCTGGGCCCTTGGCAGGCCGCCTCTCAACCGTCGACCGTGACACTTCCGCCCTGTGTCACGTTAGCCGAGTCAACTGTTTTTTATACGAAGAGTAGACTAGAGTTATTTTTATCTCCGTTAAAGAAGTTTTTATGTCTTTGACGGGGTTGGTTTGTCTGTTAGCAACGTGTCCGGGTCGCGTACAGTGGAACCTCCGTTTCCTGCACTCATACTGAATGGTGTGTTGCATCTTGTGGTTGATGACTTGGTAATCTTGGGTGTCAATTTTGATCCAAAGTTGACGTTTGAGCCCCACATTCGTTCGGTTGCCTCACGTGTATCGCAGAAAATTGGTCTTATGGGGTGTGCCGGGAGGCGCTATCGTCTCTCACGACGATTTGTGTGCGTGTTTGTGTACGCAGATCGTGTGTGCGTGAGCGGTGTTCAAGTTGGGTTAGGTTAGGTAAGGCTCGGTAACGTTAGGTAACATTAGTTAACGTTAGGTAAGGTTAGAAAGAATAGATTTGGGTTAGGTTGTGTTAGAAGGTTAGGCTAGGTTAGGTTTGCCTAGGTAGTATTTATTTTAGTGGTGGCCCGCGCAGGAAAGCTTACGTGAACGCAAAATAGTCGTGAGAGACGATAGTGCTGCCGGGAGGGTGTTTGACTCTGTAGAATTGACACGTCGCTGCTTCAATTGCTTTGTCCTCCCTTTTCTGGAATACTGCTCTGTAGTCTGGGGTTCTGCTGCCGATTGTCATCTGTGTTTGCGTGACAAAGTAGTTCGTCGATATGCGTTCATGCTGAATGGTATTGTGGCTTGTGATCTGTCGCATCGTCTCAGAATTGGTAGGTCGGCTTTTTGTATAAAATTAATAACTGCCCTAGTCACCTACTGTGTGATTTTCTTCCGTAGCCGTTTGTTCGGGTGAGGTACACTCGGCGTACTGGTGTTCTTCATGAGTTTGCCTTGGAACCGTTACGATGCCGTACGAGCCAGTATTCTCGTTCGTTTTCTCCATCGTGTGTGGATGTTTGAAATGGTCTTGATGGCTGTGACTTTGCTGGTGCTGGTATTGGCAGCTTTAAACGATCTGTACACCGAGCTATTCTGTGATCTCTGATCTTCTCATTGTTTTTTTCACTCACTGGGCTGGTTGCGTGGGGGATTTGTCAACCTCATGGAGTTTTTTCCGTTTCCACCTCGCCAGTCTTTTGTGATTTAATAATAATAATAATACCGTAACTGAAAAAGTTATAAAGGGATCTTCATTATATTTTCAGGAGCGGTTAGGAATGTTACGAGAAACAGATGATTAAATTTGGTTGTGATTTGCCCGTTTGTCGACCATCGTCTTTTAGTACGCATTGCCTAGCTTGCCTTAGACCTGCGCTGTTGGAGTGCTGCTAAAGTTTCATCATGTATTTCAATGTAATTGCATATATAGGTCACCAGGGTTGCGGAGTCGGAGGTTTGAGGGGGAGTCGAAGTCGGAATCCCACTTGCTCTAGGAGGCGGAGTCGGCATTTTTAGCCCGACTTCGGAATCCCATTTATAAACAAATATTCAATTCTGAATGTTCAGTCACAAGTTAAAAGTTTGTAAATGTGGACTTTTTTTGTACATTTCACTTTTACAGCTTTAGCTACCATGTATTTTCCTATTCCATATGATGACATTGAGGAAATGTTGGGTAGACTTTCGCACCTTGTACATTATGTCAGGGGGACCGATTGTTCTGAAATTTGCATAGTATATGTATTTTTGAAAAGAAACACATAGGTATTGCTCCTACAAATTTTTTTCATTTAGGCCTTAGTTTTTGAGATAATGGGAAATATCTATAAATATAGCTGTCATTGCTTTTATTCTAGCATGAAAAATCATTGAGTTTTATTACTACAGTAGTGGGTAATGTACTGAAATAGCACTTTTTGAGGGTAGGTTCCCCTCGCGCCGGCGGGTCATCGCGCCGCCCCTTCCGGTTTCCCAGGCCCCGCCCACTCCGGTTAGTAGTAGTGTATAATGTACTGAGATAGTACTTTTTGAGGGTAGGTTCCCCTCGCGCCGCCGGGTCATCGCGCCGCCCCTTCCGGTTTCCCAGGCCCCGCCCACTCCGGTTTGCGCCCCCCTGACCCCCGCAAAACCGGTAGTGCATTGGCCGGTATAAACCGGAAGCTCACGCGCGAGGGGAGCCGCGAGGGTAGGTTACCCTCAAAAAGTACTATCTCAGTACATTATACACTACTAGCTACGGTGTATATTTATGTATATTTCCATTATTTCGAAAACTAAGGCCTAAATCAACAAAATTGTAGAAGCAAAATGCATTTCTTTTTCAAAAATACATATACCGTACCTATTATGCAAATTTCAGAACAATCAGTTTACAATCAATAATTTTGCCACCCCCCCATGGCCCCCTCTCAAAATGTACCAGGTGCAAAAGTTTTACATAAATTGTTTTAATGTCCTCATGTCCTCAATTTAATGTCCCAAATGATGCAAAATATCATTGTACCTATAGTACAATACACCTAGCATCTTTAACTGATGTGTATTTACTAGCAAAAATTATTTGGACATGTTTAATGTTTACATTATATATCTACTTGTTGGACCAAGGAGTCGGAGTCGGAAAATCGTGAGGGCCAGGAGTCGGAGTCGGACCTTGAACCATCCGACTCCGCAACCCTGGTTGTCACATACAGTATAGATACCGTATATTATATACTTGATCACGTGCTTGCCATTAGCGCTGCATTCTTCTACCATTTAGCTACACTGTGTCTACCTGCAATTTGCTCTACGTTTCCTTACCATTATTAGCACTACGTGTTTTTCTGCCATTAGTGCCACACATTTCCCTACCATTAATGCTACACATTTCCCTACCATTAGTGCTACACATTTCCCTACCATTAGTGCTGCACATTTCCCTACCATTAGCGCTACACATTTCCTTACCATTAGTGCTACACATTTCCCTACCAGTAGTGCTGCACATTTCCCTACCATTAATGCTACACATTTACCTACCATTAGTGCTACACATTTCCCTACCAATAGCGCTACACATTTCCCTACCAATAGCGCTACACATTTCCCTACCATTAGCGCTACACATTTCCCTACCATTAGCGCCTGCACGGTGGCTACAAATAATAATGAGCTTGGCTTCGCGTCTGCCAAGAACGCATCGCTTGGCTGAAGGTCAAGAGCTCCGCCGCTGCTCACGCACTCGCCGCCTTGGCAATTATTGCCTAAGTCTGCGCCTAGGTGTGTTCGCAATTTATTCACTGCTGCTGTATAATTGTCCCATGTTGTCGCTTTCATTTCGTGCTGTGCGCCTGGCTCTTCTCCTGTTGTCGTTACTGCTGTAGTGCATTGCGCTGTCGCTACCAGCAGGTTCTGCTACCTTCCTATACAAAGGCCTGTTTCTTTTTCGATGGCATACAATAGGACAAAACCAAAGAACCCGTGCAGCAAAATAACACAGCCTGGTAATAATATGGGTGATTGTTTAGCGACCAGCGCGCTTTATGAATAACGTATGAAACATCGCTATTCCTACTGTACACCGAGATTTTTTGGGGGGCCATGCAGAGTTAATTTCGAAGCGTTTTGTTTTGAGGCCGATGTGGAATCCCGTCATACATGGGTTCCACGAACGTTTATTCTGATTTAACAGTTTTCCATAGCCTTAGGTAGGCTTGCGGGACGTGTTTCTTTCGTGCCCACAAGTTCCTTCCATTTCCATAGGTACCTACTCGTGATGATTCTTGGTTCTGTTCTCCCTCTTCTTTCCCGACGTAGGTACTGTTTCCATCCGCGTTAATCTTATGTGGGGACACCCTCGTGCGTATTTTTCAGGTTTCTGTCAGCATATTATTATATATCCCTTATTTTTTCTTTGTGAGATTTCTTTTGTTGTGGGAGCGGAGGCTTGAACTACTCAGTATAAGAATCTAATGCTCCTGATTTTACAAGTTCCCCTTTTCTTCATTTCCTGTGGAAAGGGGAGGCTCACAAACTTTTCAATACAATAAAACTTTGTTCATAGAGCCAAAACAGCTAATGCAGTTACACGAACGGTAGGTAGGTACTATCTACAGGCAGTGCCATCAACTGAGCCCTTAATTATGGTGCCCGATGTCTTTGTCAGCCCAGCTGTAGCGCAAGG
>LQNS02276930.1:3449197-3465612 GCA_001587735.2 Parhyale hawaiensis | reverse complement strand
AAAATCATTGACAACTTTAAACGCGCCCTAGTCGGCGCACGAGCCTGTGGTTAAACACAGGAATTGTTCGGCGCGATATAGGCAGTGTGCCACTGAAGCGCTAGTAAAACTTCTACTACTACTACTACTTATATGCCGTGGTTGTTTCGTCATATTTTGATCAATTTTCTGACACTTAGAGTCGGAAGTTCTTGCATAACTAGAGGGTACGTACAACCTGTATTCCTTTGGTAGATGTGACTGAAGCATGGGAACGCCAGTTACTCTTGATAATATAAAAATTGAGGTATTATGCATCCACTTTAATTTCTGACGGCACGAGAAGAAAAATCGAAATGTTTTGTCGAAACGGATTTAGTCGCACTCACCTATATTGACGGATGAGCAAACGTGCATGTGCCATATAGCTATATCTTCCAATACGGCTACAAGTATCAACAGGGAAAGATATTGACTCGAATTCTCTACCGTCATTTTAATTATTTGCATGTCTAGATAGTCTGACTGCCAACAGTAAAATTAAATTTTATTATATGAGTATTTATCACCACGTTTTGGATTACGTATTAGACCATTATTTGATATTAGATTAGACCATTATTTGATATTACGTTAACGTTGTTGGTATTACCTTGATGATGTCACTTCACAGTGCCTTCACCGCAGGGGATGTAGTATCTGGCCGCAGTTCCTACTGAGAAGGTTAGTTTTGTAGTTAGGTAGGTTCTCTATAGTATTTCCCCTGCTGTTCCGCTAGGTGCGCCGCCTAATGGTGGTGAGCGACCCATCCCATCCATGGGACGATTATCTGCTCCCGTGGAGGAGGGGGGGGGGGCACGGAGGGGACCCCTCACGAGTATTCGCTTTCTTCTGCCTTCTTCTCTTTTCGTTTTTCGTCTTCTCTGCGCCGCATGGCTGAGCGATTTCTTTCAGGCGAGCTGTGTGGAATTGGAGATGCTCGCGCCTTATTTCCTGCCAGACATGGTGCACCTGGTCAAGATTGTTCAAATAGAACTCATCTGAGTTCGACTCACCTTCTAAACTACCTACATAACTATATTATTCAAAATTGGATCGCTGTTATTTAGTCTTCGTATCTAATCCGGCGGGAAAACCCACTATATAATAATAATGGTGTCACATTTTGCATACCGGTACAAGTATAACCGTAGTCTAAATCGACCTGAAATACTTCAAGAAAATTGCACTCGCTGTTATTACTGTTAAAAGGCACAAATGATCAAATTTTGAAGTTGATACAAAGAAAATCATGGTTTCTGAGACAATTTGAATTTTTTGCTACCGTTGCCTCGCTTGGCGACGGTATGCGCTCTCAGAGTGCTCTAGTTTCATATCCCATCTGACTAACCGTCCCAGGATATCCGCGGATCTGCTATAGCCTAAGTAATTATCCTTGCACGATCACCTCTTTGGCTGAGGTTTTCATTTATAAATTCTATTTCTTTTTCCTTTAAAGGCAATAGCTGATGAAAGGCCTGAATGTGAGTCGGCTCCTCTCTGAGGATGGGTCTGTTGATCTGTCTACTGCCAGCTATCTAATCTACTAACCCAACTTAACATCTGAATAGTCTTCGAGGACGTATGCTCAATTTAAAGTTCGGCTGGTTTTTATAGAAATATAGAAAATTGTGTTACAGAAAAACATAAGTAGGCTATTGGGGCAAAGATTCGGTATGTGCTACGCCTGAAATAAATTGTTTGTAGAGAAATTTTGGATAGAAAACCACGAGGAAACAATAATGAAAGATACGGGGGCGTATTTACTTCATTGGAAAAATATTATTGATGAAATGGTCTAAATAATTATTACTTACGTTCTTCCATTAGCCGACACTCGCAGTTCGTGCTCTGTTCATTCGTAAAATGTTTGTCGCTAAAAGCTCTGATGTCATAGCAAAACCTGTCCTTTGCTCCTAACCTAGACCTAAGCATTATTGGATATAAAACTTATGGATTTATCGTTCACAAGCTTCAACAGTGTCTTTCCCTAAGATAAGTTGGAAGTTTGGACTGGTTCAGTTAATTTAAAATTTTTGTAGTAGTTACGACACGTTTGACGCAACACTATACGACGTCAACAACACCGTGTACTCCCGCTGCCGCATGACCAACGCACTCCGGCTCGGATGTGTTTTTTTTTTTTTGTTTGAAAGGTATAATGTGAAGACTTTCGGTTTAATTTTAGCTAGCTACTTTCCCGGAAGGCAAAACGTCTGTTTTTGTAATGTTTTAGTGTTTCCCATTCAATACTATTTTGAAATAGCTAATTTAATTCAGGCTTACCATAAGATGAATCTTAATCGTAGTGGATTAGACGTATTTTGTTGAAATAATAAAAAACAGGCAAATATCATAAGCTAAAACAGCCAGCTCGCAGTAAACATACGGTAGTAGATTGTTAATATACGGTATATCCACTCAGATCCTTTTAGGCAAACAGCAGTTATCTATGGGATACGATATTAGTTAATATAGTACAGTCCGTGCCACGATAATAGCTTCACTCATATTTTTAATATTACAGATGTTTCAACTTTCCCATTTGTTTGGAACTTTCTTGGCAGAAGTGTTTCGTATGGCAACACTTTCACCGGAACTGCATTTGAATCCCTGCAAGATTTCACGAGTTACCTATTGTAATTAACGTGATTATTTGCTGTGCCATTCTGTTAGCTTTTGTAGAAATCTTTGAAAATGGGAAAGACTAGCAGTCTGTCCGAGGCTGGAAAACCAAAAATAGTGAAAGATATGGCTAAAAGTAAACCTGTTAAAGGATATTGCTGTTTCCATAGGCCGCCATATGGTGAAACGCTCATTAGCCGACTCTTCACCAAGGAAAAAGCGCTCGGACTCTGGCGTCCTGAAAGTTGTTGGTACTTGGGATCTTTTTAATGTGAAAAGGCAATTGTTAGCCTGAGTTGCGACTATGGTGGGTAAACTGAAAATATAATGATAAAAGGCAGTTGTTAAAGAAGCATGAATATGCCTCGAAGGCTATCTTTAGCGAAGTAAATTTCCCTGCAGTCTTGAAAAGAACAAGATGCCGGTTGCCGAGAAACATGGGGAAAAGTGTTACACCTGAAAAGCAACCTTCTCTGACGACCAGGCACAAGGATTCATGGATGAAAAAGGCTCGAGAGCACATGAAGATGGTTTTTTCTCTGATAAAACCAGGGTAACTCTGGACGAACCAGACGGTTGGGGAAAAGGAGGGGTTAGAAACTGCCAAGATTGTCATACTCGTGTCCGTCGCCACCAGAGGGGGGGGGGAGGCGGCGTTATGATTTGGGCGGAAATTATGGGAGATGAAATTGTTGGTCCTGTGCGAGTGTCAGATGGAGTAAAAATAATTTCAGTTGCTTGTCAGCTCTTTGAGCAGGCTTTGCTTCCTTGGCTGGATGACGTTCCACTGCAGAAGCGTCCCAGGTTGATATTTCAACACGATAATGCCCCATATCACTCTGCAAAGGTAACACAAGTGTTCTTGTCATCGTCACCTTAGGATCGAAAGGTGACCGTTTGATAGCTTGGCCAGCATGCTCTCCTGATATGAATCCTATCGAATACTTGTGGGATTCTAAAGGAAGCTATTTACAAGGATGGAAGGCAATACACTTCAAAAGAAGACTTATGTACAGCTATTAAGGCATCTGCAGGCGCTATTCTTCGTTTGAATTAAAAAAAAAACTTGGCCGAATCTGTCGACAAGAGGATTGTACTTGTTTTCCAGAAGAAAGGTTCTTAAGTAAACTATTAACTTTGTATCTACTTCATTGTTTGATGATATAATTGGACTTTTTTGCTTAGCTAAAACATTGCATAATCATACTTTTTATTATTAACATTTTATTTGAAAATGGCAATTGATAATAAATATTTAAAAGCTAATACCGCGGCACGCTTGAGAAGTGATCAAAACCTTCAAACTTTTCCTAAATGAAAACTACACATTAACATGAGCTTAAAATATCTGACAAAGTTTTATTTATGGTCCCCAACATACCATGAACATATTTGCCTTTCAACAGAGATAGTTATAATTGTACGGTTCAAAATGGGTTTAAGCTATTATCGTGGCACGGACTGTATCGTATTTATCGTACAATTTTTCTATTTAATAGCTGTATGTCTCACAATATTGAAACTCCTTGATTGGTTTGAATATTGGACTTCTGGACAGCGGCGCTGGCGTGCGTGCAGCGGAAGATGAGGGGGGAGGGTGTCCGGTCCGCACGGAAGGTCCGACAATTAGGACGGGTTAACACCGCACTTCCTTGCGCACCAACCAACGGGTCGTGAGAACCGGACAGTCCGATCGAGTGTCTTAGGACTCTCGCACCTCTCTGCGTATCTGTTCCCACAGTTGCGAGTGGGACAGAGCTAAATGCGTGTACTATTCATTGTCTTGAGACTTGCGCCTTTCTGCGGTCATTCCCTCATCCAAGAATAAGCGAGGAGAAACGGCCTAGCGGGCCAGCCATTATCGAACACGGTGTATCGCATGGAATGGATTCTTTGTTGCTTTCCTATTCGGTTCCCATGCGCATTGTTCCCTCGACTCCTAACTTTACTGGACCTGACTACTACATACCCCTTCCGTTTCCCTCCTGAGACACTATTGTACCGACGAGTGAGGTTTAATTGCGTAGTTATCAGTAATATGTACTGTAGCTACAAGAGTTAGGTATTTTGACCATATATGGAGTATCCTTGTGCTTCAGTTGTTGTAAAAAAGAAAGAAAAAATTACCCTGTAAACGCCGGATAATTTTCGAATATAACAATTTTTAAATATATACTATCGTAATTTATTATATCCGCTGCAATATTAATGCCGAAATGTTAATTTTGACTTGGCTGAACTCGACTCATCAAATTAGGTTAGTCGAGATTTCGCTGACTGCCTTTGTGTGCATGCGTTTATAAAAATATTCGTTACTTAACAAGTTAGCAGACCAAAGTTACCGCGTCTAACGTGTCCGGCGTGCATGTGTGTCCAGCATGGCCCGACAGTGTCCCTTGCAGTTCAGTAACCACAAACCAGGCGCAAATTGCTGTGTAGGGAGCGTGCGCTCACCCTACGTCGTCAGTACGCCAACTGCTCTTGCTCTCTCTTGGTCCTGCTCTCGGACCATACGTTTTCTGCTTCGCGTCGTTGTATGTTTGTGTCAGTCACTGTCCTTTGTGGGTGGCATTTTTACCTCCGCCAAGGAGGTTATGTTTTCGTCGGATTTGTCTGTCTGTTTTTTGTTTGTCTGTCTGTCACCAAGATAACTCAAAAAGTTATCAAGTTGTTAGGTATATTACGAAGAGTAAATGATCAAATTTTTGTGATGAACTGTTCGGTCGTTCGTTTATCACTGTTTCTAATTCTATGCTTGTTAGCAGAATAACTCAAAAAATTATTAGTGGATTTTTATGTAAATTATAGGAGTTGTTATTAATGTTGAAAGACATGAACGATTAAATTTTGGTGCTGATCGGTTTGTTCGTTTATATGTTTGACCCATGTTTGTCATAATGTTTGTTTGCAGCATAACTCAAAAAGTTATGAACGGATCTTCACGAAAATTGCATAAGCTGTTAATACCATCAGAGGGCACAAATGATTAGATTTGGGAGTTGATACCAGCAACATTATGGTTTTAGAGCCAAATTGAATTTTTCGTTACCGTTGCGTCGCTTGGCGGAAATATGCACTCTCTGAGTGCTCTAGTTTCTATTCATATCTGTTGATAGCTTTGATGTAGTCTTTCTCTCCCTTGTGGTTGTTACTCGTTAGTGATATGTTTTCTACCCAAGTCTGCTGATAATTTTATGTCGTCTTTCCTGTATGTATGTTCACTATACGTTGCACGCCACACTTCTTGCGTGGAATATTTTGCCATAAGTCAGTTACATATGCCACACAGTGTATCTGTGTGCTCTAACTCTTGCAAAACGTGTTTTTTATTTTGTATCTTTTTCATGTTTGCTAGGTGCCGAAAAATGGCATTTATGCCAATGCAGCTCTTGTGCACTTATGCGCCGCATTTTCATATCAGTGAGAAATCCCTCTTTCTATTTCTTGACTTTTGCCCGTCCTTTGCTATGGGGAGTCACGCCCATAGGGACACTCCATAGGTCACCATAGCCAAAGGCCGTCGAGACATGTTCGCTTTACATCCTTCATGTTTTCCTACTCTTACCGATGATCTTCGTTTTTGTCTTACAATTTTCCCATTACTTACATGACGTTTATACGTTGTTTTCTACTATTGGACCCGCGCGTAAAAAAATTCACGCAATAATCGATATTTTTTTATTAATATAGGCCGTTGCGGAATCTTCTCTTCTCTGACTTGCCTATTTGTTTTGCATTGATCCTCTGTCGTGCTTTCAACCTTAGGGTTTTTTTTGCTCTGACGTGTCGTTGCCTCATTTTCCCATCACACTTATCAACAGCTCTCATTCACTTCTGAAACTTTTCTGCTTCATGTCTTTCTTGATTGTATCGCACAGACGATTCATCTCTCTCAATGCATTCGTAGCTCGTCGTTGATCTTGAGACTGTAGTAGTCTCGTATTACTTTTACGTTCCTCATCTTCCACCTTGTTTAGGCGTGCGTCTTCACTAGTGAGAGGCAGAAATAAATCTTGAATAAAACACTGCAATGAACTTGAATGAAACTCCAGCCAGCTTGTATGCATGTCAGCGCTCCGTAGCCAAGATACGG
Source organism: Parhyale hawaiensis (assembly GCA_001587735.2). NCBI lineage: Eukaryota > Metazoa > Arthropoda > Malacostraca > Amphipoda > Hyalidae > Parhyale > Parhyale hawaiensis. The sequence continues at coordinate 3,458,876 of LQNS02276930.1, read as the reverse complement.
TTTCCCAAACTTAAATGCAGTATCTGTTTCACTGAAATGCTGACCGATGAAAAGAAATTCGCACCCCACAGTGTGAGGGATGATATGCGCGGTATTGAGCTGGAGGAGCACACGGCAATGGACAGAAATACATGGAATTGCAAGATCTGCTTCAGCGACCCCCTTTGAACGGGAATAATACTGCTGTAGAAGAAGAAAAAGAAGAAAAAAGAGAAAGACAGTAAACTAGAAGAAATAGTCTACCACCCGTGAAGAATCATCATCTCGAGAGTGCTCCGTTAGTCATCTGCCGAATTTATACGTCGTGATCTCAGAGAAGAAATTTATAAAATCGGACTCCAGAAGCTGCATACTACACATTGTCCCGTTTCAAGAAATGTTTCAAGCAAGAAGTGTCTTCAGATAAAGGAATAAGAATCAGCCTTCGCCATCTTCTGCTACCTGGTCATCGATGTACAAGATCTGCAACCTGGCTTGTTTTTCGCCTATTTCCTTCAAAGCCGACACGAAATAAATCAAGAAGCGTTCTATTACATAAATGATGCTTGCGTCTCCCGTACCGATATTTATTTTACCATACTCTGCATGTTCGTACTCTTTTTCTATATATCGTTAATCGCTGCGTCGTGTTTGCATGTGGAGTCACGCTGCCGTATTACTTACGGAGATACTTACCTGATCAACATGCTACTGCGCCTACCGTGTTACCTAATTAGGTACCGGTACTGTAGAGCTACCTAGCTGCACCTAATCGTTTCTCTCAGGAGGCGCATAAGATGGGCCTCTATATAGGGCTAGGTTACTTAGCTTCACCCATCAAATGTTATGGGGAGCAGCGACCTCAAGGGGATTAGTATGTAGGTCAGGTACCGTAGCCATTAGCTAGGCCTTCGGAACGTTTGTCTTTCGTGCCCACTTTGCTTCTGTTTTCCTACGTACTTCTACTGGTATTCCTTTCCTCTGTCCTTCCTCTCCTTTCCCGACTTGCTGTTCCCGTGCTCGTTGATGCTCGTTGGAAAACCCTCGTGCATGGCTACACGATTATCTTGGCATACTGTGATTGTGTCCCTTTTCGTCTCTTAGCATACGTAGGTTATAGCACTGAATTAGTTTTAGTGAGACGTAAACTATCATATCTAACCTAATCATTGCAAATGGCATGCTACTGCACTTACGGCTGTTATGTTATTGTCGAAGTTCCAAATTGTCTGTTCTTAGCTGGCTTGAAATGCGTTACTTTTCCTGCTAATATTAGCTCCTGGTTTGCTTAGGTGTTATGATTAATTCCTGGTTTGCTTAGGTGTTATGATTAATTCCTGGTTTGCTTAGGTGTTCCCATGTCCAACTTTTTCCTTTTTCGTAATAAGCTACTTCCTGATGGAAAATTTTACCACGATTATTGATATCAGATGCCCTTCACTGTATACTCTCAGACATCGCATGTAGGTAGTTATGTCTATTATTTTCTAATAGCGATATATGTTTCTTCCTTCCTGGTTTTAAATCCCTGATTGCAGTTAACTCTATTGGTTGGAAGTTTACTACCAGGAAGACGTTAAACTGAATAATTATTACGTTCTGGTAGGCCGTCTATCAATCAATGATATCAAACATCAGAGGAACCAAAGATCCTTTGTTCTACTGGCACACCCCTAAACCAGCGCTGTACCGCTGCCATTCTCTGACCTTTACATCGTCTCGTAACCTATTAACCCTTTGTCTCATGAAACTCGGACCCTGCAAAATTGTTCTTCGTATCGGTTACCTATAATAATTAGGTTGGTGAAATAGCGTTTGGCTTCTTGGAATCTTTCAGTTGTACTTCCATCAATGCCACTTTGTGATGACACCTCTGCATGAGCTTCTGAAGTGTTTTTGTTTGTCAGGTCCCTCTTTTGAATTACATTGTTATTTCTATTTCATCAGTGGTGACATCGTGACATTTTATATACCTGTTAATTGTTCCTACGAAACACTGGCGAGTATCTAAAAAAAACTACAGGACGCGCTTTATAGCCTAACTTAAGAGTTGTAGATCTAAATTCTGTGTTTAGTAGTGGATTAGTAGCAATTCTTGAGTGTCGCAGATGTGAAGAAAATATATTTACCTACACCGGCACACAGTGTTCTTGTTTATTTATTATTATATATCGAGCGGATGGGGATGGGATGGCAATGCATCCCCCCCTCGAGTTTCAGTACGGGCATATTAATTAAAATTCAAGATATTACAGCGAAACAAAACACTGGACTTTGTGTCTCAGATCAACATCTGTTTTTAGGGTCAGACGACGTTTCGAACATTGAAACCGATGCATCAAAGCTGTTTTCTCAGTAAACCCCAGCGTGACAAACGGAGATTTAATTACTCGTATAGAAATTGTGTTGCTTGAACTGTAGTTGCAATCCTGAAACTCGGCGGTATATCTTAACGTTTGTCTCGTAGCTTCATGCGGTTTTAAAAGGCTAGTTTTTTTCGACTTAGTGTATGTCAGACCTTGCCTTATCTCTCTTGTCGAGAATTATGCACTGGCTGTATAGGCGGCTCATTATCACCCGCGCACAAAGTGAGAGAGATAATGTCTTCGTTGAAGATTTAAGCATATAGCTAAATTTGTATATAATATATATATGTCTGTCAACCCAATAAGTGGTCGAAGAAGTGGAGCAATCTTGAAATTTTTGTAAGGAGTTTGGTGGGTTGACCTAGATGTGACCCATGCCAAAAAACTGAACTTCGCTGGCCATAAAAAATAACCGCGTTGAATTTCCTCCTCCATGATCGTCTGGAGCACGGGGCGCTCTATTTTTTCCTATGTTATTATTGAAGAGGTATTGGGGGGGGGCTCAGGAATTGGAGCTGTGCGCTCAATTCGTCCACCAAAAATGACTTCGTTGAATTTGTCCCCTACTGCGGGTGATGGTCTTACGCCACAAAGGCGTTCTAGTTCAAACCTTGTTTCATTTGTAAACGAATGTAAGGAATATTATCTTATCGATTTTTGCCCATTCAAAGTTAAGAAAGTTTATTTTCGACAGTCACATCGCATATAAGATGACGAAAGTCTCAGATGAGATAAGCACTGGAGTGCAGATATAGCATCATATACGGTATATAGCTATATGAACGCGTTATGCTTTAGGCGTGAAGCTTCCATAGGAAATTAGGAACATAGCAATAGAATCATGTTAGTAGTGTGGCGTAGTATTATCAATCCGTGACACTACCCATTATTTTCGTTTGAAGTATCGATGCCATCCTGTTATCCTCTGGAATGTATTCAAATCAGCCGTGAATGGTGTACCTATACACCTCTATCATCTATAGCAATATCTTGTGCTTCTTAGGGTTTCTTAATGCCTCTGTTGGGCTTTCCTGCTCATTGGCACTTGGAGTGTTGCTGTAATGATAATAACGATAGGAGCGAAGTTTTGGGGATTCAGTATAGGGCCTATAGATGGATAGGTATTTTAACGAAAACTTTGACACTCTTAGTCTTAGCTCATCTATTGGGGTGTGCTAGCGAACTCATTCGCTCCTTCCACATATAGTCAAGCTATAGGCTGTATTCCTTTTTCTTCCTCTAAAACATCGTTATTATGTGCAGAGGTCCCCCTCTCAGGAGCTTAGAATGGGCTATAGGCGTGCATGGGGTTAGTTAGGTTCGCTAATCCTCTAGTGTGGGAAGCGGCGATCCCAGGGGATTGTGTAGGATACCTACCTTAGCCATTAGCTAGACCTTCGGGACGTCTGTCTTTCGTGCCCACTTTGCTTCATTCCATTTTCATGCTCCTATAGCTGATGATGCTCTGTTCTCTTTTTCCTATTCCTTCCCGTGGGCGCTGACTAGTGCTTGGGTTGCAGGTTTCCCTTAGATTCTGTGTGTCCCTTCTTTCTACCTCCCTCTGGATCTCAGTCTACTCTGTGGGTAGTGAGACTGGAACTAGGAGAATATATACCCACTTCTCTTTTGATTGATCCCCACTTAGAAGTATATATGCTAGAGTCTTCGCGGCTACAACTACACTGTCCGCAAGTTCGCAGCGCAGTCACGACGATACGGCAGCTGAGGACTTGGGGACACTCAGCAGACATCGCTCACACGCGATTGAGCTCTGCTCTGTCACCATTACAGCTCAGCTTACCCCAGCGTCTCTACAACGGGCTGTAGCAATAATTATCACGCTTTAATTTGAACAGTCAGCTGATCCCTATTGTATACTTTTGTGGTCCTTACAGATAGTGCTATTGCTAAGCGAAGTAATGTGAATCTGATGCTTGAAAGGCTTATTTATACCTATGTTTTTTTTTATGCGGAAACTGTCGTTGTCAAGTGGGAGCATGTAACACTTGGTGGTCTTGAGCTACCGCACGCCATTTTACCGAACGAAACCGTGCATTTCTCTCCGAGCTATTTTTCACTTATAATATAAAGTGGCCTAAAAAATAATACAAGTGACACACTTGCCGAGCCATGGCTGGTATGACAGCTAACATTTTGGAAAATCTGTTGGCAGACACACAGCTGTGCTTGCCTGGACGCACTGAAGTTTTCGACCGCTGTGGAGTGAAACACGGCAAAAAAGCCTATCGTCTGTAGCATCTGGAATGTGTTGGCATAGGTGGCCGCTTTACACATATGAGGAGTATGTGGTTTGGCTGGTATCGGCCGCACAAGGTCGGTGGCTGAGATTTTGTTCCTTGACTCCATGACGCATCCACTCGGCCGGGCGCTGCTTCCTGCAAGCAGGACTCTGTAGCAGCCATGGATGATGCTGTTCGATAGAGCCGGATGTGCGGTACAGAGATGTTATACGGCAGATGTAAGCGGCTCTGTGAATTGGAATAGGCTAGTAAGCAGTCTGCTGCGTTGTGCTAAGCTTAACAGATACATGGGGTAGTAAAGGTAAAGTCAACTTTGACTGCACCCTCCACTGGGAAACCCGCACAGAAAATATTCTCTGTTTGTAATTTACTGGCTTGTGGGTTGGCCAACAAGGTCGTGCAACGCGCGATTCAAGCTGTTCTCACTAATCATAGATAGTACCTATGGTTTGGCTTCAGTACAGTACGAATAGGAATGATTTAGCAGTCGCAGATGTCGTACTGGATTAGTTCAGATATTCATACCAAAATCATTGATGCTCTCCGATCTTCCGTTAACTGAGTAGGTAATGCATAGCTATTAATTATAAACCTTTCCGAACTCAGAACTACTGTTGCCGTTTTCGTACGTGACTGTACCTCCAAGTGTCATTATGTACGCTCGAGTAGCTACTTCTAATTGTGAAAAGCTTCGCGTTGTTTCTTCAAGTGGCAACAGTCATGGCGTTCCCAGTTGCACTTGAAATATGTTGACAATTTTCACAAATACCGTATATAGTAATTGGCAGTATTTGCTTTCTTGCTAAATCCTTTTCGTATGAGAGAAATGGGTCTTGCTAACGCCGGGTGCGCGGTGATGTCCCGTGCATGGGTTCCTCGTTTTCCTTGATATTCTACATTTGACTGTTTCTTCCACTTTGGGGGCCACCATTGCAGTTTGATTCCAAGACTGCAGCATTGCATATAACTGAATCTTGCTATGTTCAATATTTACAAGGCAGAGCGTTAGAAGAAGGGTTATTGAATAACAGTCGGTATGAGTCGTACATTTTGGGATCCTAGGAGTCGGACACTGACTCGACCCACCAGTCGGAATCGGGACTTGGTTTATCCGACTCCACAGCCGTGAAGGACTACAAGCGAGGTACTGTTGAGGTCCAGCGGGAGGAAGTGTGAACCATGAGATCAAGTGAAGTAGGAGGCCAAGCATTTCCGGCAGCATCTCTGGCGGGTGTCTAGTGCCGGCCGTGACTGGGCTGGTGCTGGGCGGCCGTCTCACGGTACCTGCCAGCAGCCTCGTCTCCCTGGTAGTGTGCTGGAGTTCAGGGTGCGAGTCATACGGAGTCTGGGGTTTTGGGGTGTGTTGCCTATAGTCCGAGTCGAACCAATGCTTGTTCCACAAGGCGCTCGAGCGACAAAAAGTTAACTGGTTGACGGTCTATTGACTGGTGAGGTTAATGAATACCTCCATTGAGCCATACCCCTATGTCTCAGGAGTCGGAGTGTTAAGACTTGTACCATTCATCATGAGCAATGTATTGCTTCTGTGCACACTTACTTTTTCCATCTTCTGTTCCAGTTTTTGTTTTAATTATTTCATGTTGTGCTGTTCACTTTCGCAGTGCTAGATCTGTGTGCCTGTTTCTTATATATATATTTTTTTCGTGACGCATTACATGCCCCTTTTCTTTTCGTCTCTTGAAACACCACTGGTACCCAGAGATACCCACTCCAACTTTATCTTATACTAAGAATGACCGTCGTGTGTTTATATATAAATATAGGTATATATATAGGTATATGTATATATATTTATATGTTTGGTGTCACGCTCTTAACGAAATAGATAGGCGAAAATTAGCCCAGGTTGGAGGCTCTGGTGCTCCTCTCAAGCTCCATTGAAAGTGATAGGCAGAAAATAGGCCGGGTTGCAGAAGATGGCAAACGTACCGGTATCTTAAGCAAGGACAGATGGAATTCCAGCAATGAAGACATCGCAGGCTTAGTCTGATTTGTACGAGTATTAGCTTCTCCATACATCGAATCTACGGCAGAGTATAGGGCGACCTTATATCTGAATGCACTTCTTGCATTGCCGAAGTTGAAATCGTAGCACTGAAGATGTCTGAAGCTTCCGTTGGCACTCATGCTTCTTGATTCGTAGTTTCTACCCACAGATGATTTCGTTGCATGAGCTTTTCTTCCCACTTTGATGCACTTGTCAACGAAACCGACGAAACATAAGTTTACACGGGCAGTAGACAAGTATTTCTTCTAGCTTACTGTTTTCCTCTGACGAAGCAGTTTTCTCTTCATAGGTCAAAATTTGAACACTCACATGAAACAGATATTTGAGGTGGGAAGACGGTATCAACGGTATCTTTGCTACGGAGCGATCACATTGTATATAAGCTGCTATTTTGTTTAATTTTGTTGAAGTATTTTACTCAAGATGTTACTTCTGTCTGTCTATATATAACACCTAAGGATGCCAACACGATAAAGGATCAATGAAGAAAAGAAGAAAATTAAGAAGCAAATAAGAGAAGAGGAGATTCCGAACCGGCCAAGAGGCATTAGGCAAACGTATAGGTTATTGCGTGAATTCTTCACGCACGGGTCTACTAGTACAGTAATATTTACGCAGCTGAACCTGTGCTTCCATATCGCTGATCTTTGGACAGCGCGTTTTACAGCCTCTCAGTGCAAGGGTTAATCGATACAGCTTACAGAAAGTTGTTTGAAGTCGAAATGTGGGCTGCCTGTGCACGGTGTTCCAAAAGTCACTGTATATTCTTCTCATCATGTATTTCATGTGTGTTTTTTAGTCCATATGGCTCGTCCAACACGTACGTACCTATGCCGAGAAGGTGGTGATTAGGCAGATATGTTGCGACGGTTTGCTGGAGAGACATTTCTGAAAATGTATTTCGAAGTTTTCCGTCACTTTGCGCATGTGTTGATGTTCCTATATGTTTCAGTTTATGTACGTTTTGTCTGTATGTTTACTTGTACTTAATACTAGCTGGAGGAATGTATCAGCACTAATGTTATGCGACAGTTTAATTTGTAAAAAAAATCTGTGCCAGTAAAAATATGTAAGCATACAGTGGCTTCGCGTGTACTGTGTATATAGATGTCACATACCTACAGGCGATGAAGATGGTAGTTCAGTAACTATGTTGCTAACATGTATGCGCCTTTCCCTAGGTGAGCACGGCCCTCCGGCAGGTGTTCGACTTCCTTGGCTTCATGTGGCTCCCCATCATTGCTAACTTCTTCAACTTCATTTTTGTTATATTTGGCTTCTTTGGTGCTTATCAGTACAAGCCTAAGTATATCATAACGGTGAGTAGACGTCTTGTTCTTTTGTATGTTTGGCTGCTTTGGTGCTTATAAATATACTAGCTATATATCATAACTGTAAGTAGGCACATTTTTGTCATATTTGGCCTCGTTGGTGCTGATCAGTATAGTACAAGACCAAGTAGATAGCAACGGTAAGTACATAATTATCTCTATATGATATGCGGTGCATTATGTTCATACCGTGTTGGTAGTTTGACTCACGAGTTTGATTCGTTCGGGGACTGTGCTCGTATTTCAATTCACCCGTACATGGAATTTCCGCTGAAATTGTGCCATAGTGTACTGAGCAGTGGCCGCCAACTTGGCCACAATTCGAGTTTTTTTTTTATTCTAATGCAACAAAAACCAAACTCCTCGCTGATATCCAGACTACAGCACAGCATAATGTCACGTGACTATGCTGATATACACTGAGCTCTTAGCCCTGAATGGATAGTCTATTGCCTCTGAGGTAGCACGGTAGCCTTCTCAGTGAGGACACTTACCATACCGTCACCAATAAAGCCTCGCTTTCGCTCCTCAACAACCGGATGTAAGTTTCGTCTGATCGATATCGCGTCGTCGGGGAGTTTTGGAGTTTGTGCTTTCGTGAATCACGGTGCCTCTTGAGCTTTTATTTTTACGCGTGAGTTTGTTATATAGAGTAGTACCTATACTGAGAGATCAGTCAAACGTGTGCGTAGTTCCATGCAATATGATAGCTGCCGTTTGTAATAGGCCACATTTTGTGTGTAGGTGCGTGTGTGTTGGATGCTATAATTATTCAATGTTCATACCTTCAGTCCTTCATGAAAGTGCATTCTACTAAATTCAGTGCATTGGCATTTGGCCTTAATATTCATTATTTCTCTAGTAGTTACTAGGTGTATTACTTCCATGTATGCGCATCAATATGTCGCTGAAATCGCTTATATAGGTACACTTTACGAATAAAAATTAAGCGGCTGGATGTTAGCGTGTTGGACTATCAGGCGCAGGAGGCTGGAGTTCGAGACTGTGTGCCAGGTGGGTGAGCTCTTGTGAGTGCTTGGCTTGCTGGGAAGTAATTGGCGTTCATACGCTGTTTTTTTTTGGGGGGGAGGGGGGAGTACTGACCCTGTCGGAAATGGTCAGGGGGTCACAGTTGTACGAGAGCTTTCCGTCTCTGAGACGGTGTGTAACAAATCTGTAATGGGCAACAGTCGTGCACTTCTCTTGGGCCAGCCAGCGTATATCGTCGGCACGAACCGGTGCTTGCGCATTTCCCTGTCGCGGTGTGCGGTCAAGCTATCTTTATTTTAAGCTAGGTACCTACTTTGCTGTAACGTGCGTCAGTTTTGCCCTCCTCTCGCCAAATGTTCTTGACCATATCTTTTCATCGTTTGGAACACTGTGTAGTTCCCACTTTTCCAGGACCACGTGCAGTAGGTAACATGTAACCCATTAGCCTTTATACTCTCGTATGATTTATTTGATGTAGCTATTTAGTTTTTCCACGAAATCCTTGCTGGATAAGACGTTCATAAAACAGTTCGCTCTTAGAAATGTCTATCGTTGGTCGGCGTCTGTTTGCGTATTGCCCTTCACTTCTAGGGTAACCTGGGTAAGGGTGCTTTCACACCAAGAGCGAAGCGGCGCGGCGCGAGCGGCGCGGAGCGGCGCGGTGTTAAATATCTTTTGGTATTCCTATGCAGAAACGCTTTGCCTTTCACACTGCAAGCGGCG
>LQNS02276930.1:3396343-3432551 GCA_001587735.2 Parhyale hawaiensis | reverse complement strand
GAGTATGCAACCACTTTTATGGTTTGTTTGGCTATGAACACTCTTGTGCACTCAGCTGTCCAGGCAAAATTTGCATACTGTTGAGTGCGAGTGGCAGTTCACACACCCATACATACCTTACTAAATTAAGACTGCACCTACAGTGTGGGCGTAGCCCTACCTTCCTCCCATAGTCTCTGGACCTTGTACCATGACGTCACTCACATTACCTACTCCTCCGCCTCCAGTCTACTCTCCACAAACGCTGTAGACAAACAAAGGCGTCCGCAATGTTTACCTGCAGCCCTACGCTCGTTGATTGTAACCTGGCTGTGCTGCCTCGCTACAAAGGCTATTTTCCCCCCCGTAAGAATACAATAGGACAATTGTAGCTAAATAACACAGCCTGAGTGACATGAAGTTAACCGCCCATGCTGTAGCATAGCATTCCAGGCGATACGCGGTCTGGCAGTATTATTAGTTACTTTACTTGCTTAGCTACGTGTTACTGCTCGTTTTAGCGAAGCGACCGTTGAGAATGTGGTGCAAGGGACGGTGTCTGGGTTTTACTGTGTGTCCGCACCCCATGAACAATGTCTGTTAGGACACAGTGCGTGTCACACGATGTCACATTAGGTTTTATGCTGCGCTGCAGACTGTGGCTTTTTGAGAGGAGTCTCATTATCATACAGATTCTGGTATTTAACTATATATATTCACTTAATTTTAGCTTAGGTTCACAGTCATCTCGAGCGCTCCCAAGAGATGGCTACCAGAACATGTCAAATGATACTCGTGTTCGATACTAGCTAACCGGGTCCTGCGAAGGTTGCATAAACCAGAAGTTCCATACTTTATTTAATATTTATGCCGGGCTAATATTTACCCTTTGACCCAGCAGAGTTGACGGATATGAAACTTTGATTCTGAGAATTTAAAACGTGCTGATTGCAAAAATCACAATCATTTCTTGGGGGAAATGCATGATGTAGTTTTTGAGGTAGGAATTTGACTTTGAAGTTCTATCTTTCCCTTTGAAATACTGAAGAATCCACGTTTTAGGGAAAACGGAATCGCGATCAGCGGCAATTTATAGTTAGTTACGGCTAGGTTCGTTACTACTGAAACACCTACTTTAATTATCAATATTGCTGTTACCCCTTCTGCGAAAAGTACCTTAAATTTGTTTTTCTTTAATATTTGATAGGAAAAATAGAACTTCAAAGTCAAATATCTCGAAAACTACATATTGCCCCCCCAAAAAATGTTTGTGATCTTTTGCAATTGGCACGTCTTAATTTATTAAAAACAATGTTTCTTATCCGTCAATTCTGCTGGGTCAAAGGCAAATGGTATTTACCTTAGGCTACGCCGGGACGCCTACCATCGCTGTGAAGTGTGAAAGTACCTAGTCAGGCGACACACCTGTGGCCTGTGACGAGTACCTTGAAGTGGACCCCTGTTGTTCCTGGGCCTGTATTATGGACACTGTACTTTTCCCCGATGCAGTGTATATGAACTTGAACCGTAACGTGTGGATTAATTAGGCCCAGCGAACAAGTGAAAGAACGACAATCCTAGTACAACAGCCATATGTGCGTAGCTGTATAGGGCTACGAAAAGCTCCAACGCATTCCCCCCTCTTAGGTCATAGGTAGGATAGGCCACAGGGTTAGGTTAGTGAAGTTCGCCCATTCTATGTTGCAGGGACGAGCGACCCCAGGGGGAACCTAAAGGTTACCGTACCTTGGTCATTAACTACTTCTTCGGGACGTCTTTTCCCCATGCCCACTTTTTTTCTTTCCAGTTTCATACTCCTCATTAATGATGCTCACATCTGTTTTTCCTTTTCTTTCCTGATTTGCTTACCCGTGCGCATTGATCCTGTGTGGGAACACCCTCTTCTATGGGTTCCGCGTTTCTGTCAACGTAATACATGTCATTTCTTCCGCTATGAGATCGCCTTCGTTTTGGAACCGGAGGCTTTAACTTCTCAACGTATAATTCTAAATTTCAGTGCATTTCCAGTACGGTGCGTAACGGCGGGTGAAACTGAAACGGAGGGCGAGTTTGAAAGGCTTCCAAAAACCTTTTGTTTTTAATATGCAAAACATAAGTAGCTAATTATCGACTGTAAAACTGGCATCCATCATATATGCCTTGCTACCATTTCCCAAGCGGAGGGAACCCGCCCGTAGGTCCGGGTACGTAAAGAACCGCTGATGTATGCATAGCGTTTGGGATGCACCGTAAATATTTCTCCCTAAACTAACCCATCATAATTTGCTTGCAGAAATTGAACAACAGAAGTGTACCTCATGCCATTATTAGGAAATTCTCGCGTTTGGCGTAATTAGCTGTAAAGCTGTTAAGGGGCTTGAATTCAAACTTCAATTCCTAATGAAACAATTGTGTAATGCACGCTTTTCCTTATCATTCGAAAAACTTTTGAGTCTCAATAAATTTTATTTTTATTAATCAGCCATACGACAAGTATAGCTATGCCGAATATTCCATTGTATAACCTCTTCACTCCGGGTATTCCTTCGGATTCATTTTAGTCCAGCCGGAGATTGTGAGGGGACGAGCAGATACTGTCGGTCATCGGTTGCATTGTCCGGCGTACTGACCTCTTTCACTATAGAGCCGTTCATTACGGAGCTAGGTAACTTAGCGGCCCCTAGACGATCAATATTCTTACCTCCGCCACGGAGGTTATGTTTTCATCATGTTTATCTGACTGTTTGTCTGCCTGTCTGGCTGTTTGTCTGTCTGTCACCAAGATATTTCAAAAAGTTATGACCCGGTTTGGACGAAACTTACAGGAATTGTTAGGTATGTTAGGAGGAACAGATGATTAACTTTGGGTGAAGATATGTCCATCCGTTTGTTTGTTTGTTTGTTTATCTGCCTCTTTTTTCTCAATGCCATTACTCGAAAAGTTATGGGTGGATTTTTAAGAAATTAACATGAGTTGTTAGGTATATAACAAAGAGTAAATGACCAAATTTTGATAATGATCCGTTTGTTCGTTCGTTTGTCACTGTTTTTAATTTTATGCTTGTTAGCCCAATAACTCAAAAAAAAAAAATGAATGGATCTTTATGAAATTTATAGGAATTGTTAGTAATGTTAACACACATAATTGATTAAATTTTGGTGCAGATCGGCTAGACCTTAGTTCGTTTGCATATTTGACTCGTGTTTGTCATAACGTTTGTTAGCAACATGACTGAAAAAGTTATGAAAGGATCTTCAAAAAAATTACACAAACTATTATGACTATCAAAAGGCACAAATAATTAGATTTTGGAGTTAATACAAAGAAACTTGGGGTTTCAGAGCCAATTTAAATTTTTTGCTACCGTTGCCTCGCTTGGCGCAGGTATACGCTCTCAGAGTGCTCTAGTTGCGCAATATTATGGTTTGTGCAATATAATTGATCGTGTGTGGGCAATATGGAAGGTTGTGCAATATATTGTGTAATTTTCAAAAACTTGAAAATATATTGCGCAAACGAGATAATATCGCGCACTCTGTCGGCGATATTGCGCAGTATCCTGTCAGTTGGTTTCCAGCGGTGGTCTCAGCGGTGGTAGTGGCACTATTTATAGCAATTATCATGGGTGACAAAAACCGAAAAGGCATTTATTGTTGAATTTATTGAGGTGTATCGTGGTCTTCCAGCTCTGTGGGATGTGAAGTGCAAAGATTATAGTAATCGTGCCAAAAAATAGGGAGCAATTGAGTACTTTTTCGGGGGTGAATTTCTCCTTGCCTATCAATAAACCACTGTTTGGCCCATTTTCTACCTTTGTGCGAGCCATTTTCTTTCCTTTTTTTACGACTTGCAGCCACAGAAATTCTCCCACAACATAATTCACTTTCACTCAACATGTTGACTTCATGGAAGTCTGGCAGGGTCTGACTGTTTGCACAATGTGGTTGTACGTCTGTGCTCGCGATTGCGCAATATGTTGCACAACCTTCAGTATCGCCTCCATACGGTACAATCTTCACCAAAATATTGTGCAATAATATTGACCGCCGTCAAAATATTGTGCAACCCACATTGCACAAAATATTCAACGTTTATGGGCCGCTTTAGGCGACCAACAATAATGCGCAAAAAAGTTAAATGCTTGCGCTAGCATAGGCTAAGCTCCGAACCTCGCCGTGCGTGGAGAACATCCTCGCCGCAGCGGCTGGATGGGAAGATATGCCTAGTTGGAATTATGCTGGCGCTAGCTGTTATTATTGAGCGCGACCAAACATACGGCTTATACAGTGTTTCTCCGAATTGTCATTATAATTATATAGCTATTGGAAATTCTTTAAGGGAATAGTCTATCTGGCCCAAGTTCGCATTTATTAATACTTTCAAGATGTATTTACGTAGGTACTTCTCGCTTAACGGTATCCTCTCAATTTTCATTACATCCCGTACGTATGATGCGTGTGTAGTCAGCAGGTTAGCGTCCCGACAGATGCTTGCTCCAGACAGCTTACGAAATCTGTCGAAGCCTTTGGGTGATAGTCCCTCTCTCGATAATCAGGGTTGCGGACTCTTAAGTTGGAGTTTGGAGGTCCCGCAGTCTGAATCTTAGTCAGAAACTGGTTGACCCTGGATTGAGAGTCGGTGCAATGGGCCTTTTTTTAGAAAAAGAGTAGCTAGAGACAATAGGGAATAGGACATTGTGGAGGTTCAAAGAGTCGAAGCCTCACACTGGCTGGACATCGGAGTCTTGATTTGGTCCATCCTAGCCGCAACCCTGTCGACAATGACTTACACAGAGAATATCTCGCTATTTTACCTGGAGATCGTGTAGCCATTCACGTAGTTATACTGCTGTTTCATCAGTGCAGATTCCTCAGTATTGGGGCTCGCGTTAGAGGCCTCAGTTTCTTCTTGTAAAAATAGACAGATGCTGTTTGCTCAGATCCGAAGTAATACATAGATAGCTACCTACGTAGTGGAAATGAACTGCATTGTGACTGTAGCCAACGCGAGCACCGAGCAATTATGAAAATATTGAGATTATGATTATAATAATCACATCTCCTTGCCTGTGCTGGTCAGCTAATTACTTTCCATGTATGTACAGAGGGGCCGACAGAACATTTGACTACATCTGGCGAGTAATATTTTATTGCCCCCAAAATGCTCGATGATGTGAAGTGGCTGTCTTATCTTATTTGGTGCGGTGGCGGTCCTTAGAAGGGTTTGTAAGGGCAGACTGATTTGCTTCTATTTACCTAGGTACCTACTCCTACTTATGCTCAAAATTTTTGTTTCAGTTTTCGTTCTCTTTCCGCGTGTAGATTCTGTGTGAAGACACCTTTATGCATAGGTTCCACGGTTTCTCTATACGTAATGTATGTCCCACGTGTCTTTATTTATTTACCCAGCGTTATAATGAAAACGACTGGCTCAAACTTTCTACGTTACCGAAATAAAATACGTTATAAAAACTCATACCTACTTACGCGCTTGCTTCGGTGAATAAAAAAAAATGCACACTTTCTACATAGACTTGTATTTTGGAAAAGTATATATAGTTGGTTAGGAATATACACAATTCTCTGGTCCAATTCAGTCAGAAATTTACCATGCTGTCTATAGGTCTCGTCAACAGTGATAAGCACAACAGATCACGCATAGAAAATGCATAAAAATGCTCGCATGGTGTGATTGTATTGCTCATTTGGCGTAGGTATCGTTTCCTAACTGCTGTGGATCGCTGTTGCACCTGCTCTCTTTGGCAGTATAGTTCTCCATTTCCTCTCTATCTATAAACCCCAAAGTATTAACCGGATCGAGGTATATTATGGCCCATTTTCCATCACTTCGTCGTATGATATTTTCGTGTAGCTGTATAAAGCAACTACAGATATGGACCCCATTTTGAGTTTGACAAAATCTTTTCAAATGTATCAGATAAAAATTACATTAGCAGTAGGCGGACNTCCATCACTTCGTCGTATGATATTTTCGTGTAGCTGTATAAAGCAACTACAGATATGGACCCCATTTTGAGTTTGACAAAATCTTTTCAAATGTATCAGATAAAAATTACATTAGCAGTAGGCGGACCAGTGGGCCCAGTACCAGAGAGCTGCGGGGACTCATGGCCCGGCCCTCTATGAGTTATTGCAATTATGTCAAAAATCAGTTATATTGTCGATAACCGAAAAAATGCTAGAACTCTCAAATTTAGGCCTCCCTGATATATCTGTATATATGTTTCCATGAGGTCCCGATTACTCAGTGAAGGTCAGTATCCAAAATACCTATATAAATGCTCAAGGTGAGCTTGTGACTGTACACTGTGACCTCGGCATAACGTTCTCAAATATGCACAGTATAAACACGAGATTGTTAAAGCCAGGAAGTTTGCAGCACCCTTTAGTCTTGCAAAAGATAATTACCCCTGGTCGTAGATAGCTGGCATACCTAGCTGCAGTGTAGACGGAAATGCTGCACTGTTATACGGCGCTGTTGCCTGCGAGGGGTAGCGCACTCCACCTGTTTTTGTGGAGTACTTTTGGTGTTTTTGTGTACCTGTGGCGTCGGGCTCCCACGGTTGCGTTATCAGTTATACATTCAAAGCGAAAATTGGTCCGTCCCTTTCGCTGTGTGTCGCCAGCGGCAAGTGTTTGTCTTCACTCTCGTATCGGTCGCCGGTGTTGCATGGTTGCTTTATTAGTGTTTTTGTTATTACTCACCATAACCATCAGTGGTGAACGGTAGGTAAATGTTTCAGTGATTTTTGTATCGGTTTCGTGTTTATTGCATAATAATTTTTTATCATTCATTCATTATTCGCTATAGCTACCTGCTTCTTAGTGACGAAAGTTGAACATTTTGCTTGGTAAACGCCAAGGTTTATTCGAACGTAGGTTTGTATAGAAGTAGAAAATGTTAGTGCCGCTGACGCAGCATTGCATGTTGAAGATTTTTTCTTAGGTGGGTCAACAAGTCTTCTGCATGTCGAGCAAGTTGGTAAAATTATTAGAAGAATACATAGGTATTAAATGGCCCACTTTAAATGAAATTATATAGGATTCTTTGCTATTAAGTTAGCCACCAGTCATGCAGTTCAATCATTACTGTAGAACACTAACTCTCATTTCTCAGCGCACACTGTTTCAATAGGTCAGTCTATCTAGGTAGTTGTATTTTAGGATCACTCCTGGAACATGAACATCGGGAGAAATTTTATTTCCTATCCTACGTAGGTACTTACCACACGTACCATATTCCTACCCTAGTCCAAACTGCGGATATCTCGGGATACATTTTTCTACTCTAAGTATTATTAACTTATCACAAATCATTGATGATAGTACGTATATGTGATGACTGAGATTGCTGTCGTCATGTTGGAATTGGTATTGTGTGACGTCAAGGAACGTTACGCTTGCAAATTTCTTTTGCTTATGGTAGCGGCATTCTCTTATTCTAATGGCGGTCGCTGTTTTTGACTCAACTCATTGAAACATGCCGTAAATCTTATATCTCGTAGATCAGCTCTGTTATTTTCCTTACAGAAAATGGAGAACATGTGTTAATTGGTTGATAATAATTTTATCCTGTTTGGCAAAAAAAAAAAACATTCGGTGCAGATCCTATTAAGGTTTATTGAATAATGAAAATACTGATCCAGTTTGTCGCCCAGTGTTGAACAAATATATAATCTGTTCATAGCCTTAGATGGTTACAGGCTATCTTTAACCATATTCATACCAGGCTGTGTTATTTTACTACGAGGATCCTTTGTCCCTTTGTATGCCTACAGGGAAAAGCTTTTGTAGCGAGGTAGCACAGCTTGGTACAAGATAGTTAAAAATGTTTGGTATGAAATACGTGGACTTAGGCGCTCCAAACCCGACGAGGTGTTTCAACCAAGGAAGAGGAAAGGGACAATGGACATGTAGCAGCTCTCCTCAAGAGCGAGAGAGAAGAAACCAAACACGGAGAAAAAATAGTGCGGAGGAAACCAAGACGGGTGTACCTACTGATGCAGATCAGAACAAAGGTTCTCGAAGGTAGGAGAAGAATAGCACGTAAGATTATTACTAAAGTATGACTAATGTTGCACCCTTGACGTTGCAGTACGCGGTGTGGTTGGTTGCCTGGTCGGCATACAACGCCTTCGTGATGTGCTTCTACCTGAACGTGGGCGTGCTGGACAACAGGGAGGACTATCTCAACTTCGGTACGGGCAGCGCTTCGTGGTGGGAGGTGAGGCTGATCACTCTCGAGTTCGAATTCATGTATATAATTGACCGTAAAACCCGGAAGATAAGTAGCGTATCTATGGATGAAGTTAAACGAAACTGCCTGCATTCTTAAAATGGCTTCGGTTGTGCCACTGTACAAAATAAAATAGGCCTAGTAGCTGGACCAAATTAGTCTATTCTCTGCGTGTTCAACTCTTCTTTCATCTTGGAAAGTGGCTTGCTCAACGGTTGGCTTTTTCAGACTGTGGGTAAATTTGTTCATCTTTACCTCGTTTTTCAATACCGGCTTTGGATTCGCCTATTGGATCCGCGTATTGAATCGAGTTTCAGCCTTCAACCCATAAATGGTAGCTACCCTCTTACGCTTGAGACGATCAAAAAATCAATCTTGCGGAGCTGAGTTGAGTTTGCTCTTATGTTGAGTAATCAGAGACGGGAGTCGGAATTTTGTGAGTACTGGTTATGAGAGGAACGCTTGTTAATTCCAGGAGTCGGAAACTTACCTGCTGCCTACCGTCCTACTTTATAGTCCTTCATATTAGGCCGTGTGAACCGCTGTTTTGCCGTTTATTTCAGTAGACTCGCTTTTATGCCTCTTGTACCCCAACGCTATATTGATACGGCAATAAGGGCTGCTCTGCTGAACAGTATAGACCGACCGGAGCGCGATTTTTTTCCTGAACCTTTCAGCAAGTACCGTCTCTAAGCAGCCAATGGCGTGGCAGGTCACAGGCCACAGTGGGAGGGGCGAAGAATGATGGTGTGTGATGGTGTTGCACTCAGATGCGTACCTTGAAAAAACTATGTAAATTCCCAATTTACGTGCCGTGAAGTTTATTTTCATAATTAATTGGCATCAGTTAAGGTGTATGATGTACTTAAACTTCATTTCAATCTGAGCAGCATGTGAAAATTGCTCGTATGTTAGCAGTTTATTTTGAGTCTCTGTGTACTTATGTACATGTTACAAGCAGTAAATGTCACCAAACATTCTGCGCAATGCCTAGCCAATAATTGAATTGAATCACTCATACATTAAATGTAAATGGATAGGTTTGTTTTAAGCTATGTTACACTAGGCCAGGTACTATTAGTTCAATGGAGAGTAATGTTAGCGATGCGTGCATAACTATAAAAGCTTATAACGTTTACATTCTGATGTATTGCATAGGTTATGTTCTCAGTTTTGTATTCTCTAACTTGACATAACTCAGCCTAGCTGTACATAATCTAACCTAGGCTAACGCAATTCTTGCTGAATCGTAATTACCATGGCATAACCTATCCTATCTAACGTAACCTTATCTCACTCTAAGCTAAAATCGCCGATTAGGGGGTTTTTGTAAAAAAAAAAACTCAGACCTTGCCCCCCTAACCTAACCCGATATTTGAGCCTAATATATCATAACCCAACTTTTTGGATCTAAGCAATTTCGACCCGACGTTTCTACGCCGAGTTAACCCGAAAATTAGGGGGCGGGTGTACCCCCACCGTCATTTTTTGGTTAGAGTGAGGTCACCATATGATCCATATCTGACTTAAATTAACCCTTTTCTGAAACGGCTAATTCATCTCACTTATTGCCGATGCAGTAGTACGCTGGGTTCGGTATGTTCGTTGTAACATACACACACATTGTATGAAACACTGGTCAGTTGATACAAACCTACAGGAAATCTGTTGTACCTACATTACGCTTACGACGAATTAGGTTAAAGAAAATGTTGAGGTACTGTACGTTAAAATCAATCACAAAAGGCGTTCTATATGTTCTCATACCCTTGACGATGCACTTATATTGTACTCACACTATTCAGATGTACTATAAAGAAATGAATGGTTTCGATGTATGATCAGCGTGTTGCAACTTAACTTAAAGCGCGTTCGATTAGGACATAAACTCATTGTGCTTAGCTTAAATCAAGCAGGACTAAGGGCGTGTTCGATTTGGGACCTTAAAGTCGAGCTAAGCCAAGCCCTTTTGACTTAACTTGTCCGGAACTGTTTGCCCGGCCGCACGACCGTCGTTCACGACCACTTTGCGTTCACGTCAGCTTTCCTGCGCGTGCCACCACTAAATTAAAGACTACCTAGGCTGACCTAGCCACCTACCCTAAACCTAACCTCCTTACCTAAAGTTCTAACCTAACCTTACTTAACCCAACCCAACTTAACCCAACCTAGCCTTTCAAACCTTACCTAACATTATCTAACGGTACCTAACGTTGCCTAACGTAACCTAACTTAATCAACGAGCAGCGCGGCGCGCCAACTTGAACGCCGCTCTCACGCACACGATCTGCGTACACAAACACGCTCTCAAATTGGTTGTGAACGACGGTAGCGCTGCCGGCCGCGCTATATCTCTCCCGACGGAGATGTGGGCGTGTTTGTATACGCAGATCGTGTGCGTGTGAGCGGCGTTCAAGTTGGTGCGCCGCGCTGCTCGCTGTATCGCCGATTAAGTTGGGTTAGTTTAGGTAAAGTAAGGTAAGGTTAGAGAGGTTAGAAAGGTTAAATTGGGTTAGGTTAGGTAAGGTTAGGTTAGGTTTGCCTAGGTAGTGTTTATTTTAGTGGTGGCGCGCAGGAAAGCTTACGTGAACGTAAAGTCGTCGTAAGAGACGATAGTACTGCCCGGCCGCGCTATCGTCATTCACGACGATTTTTGTGTGCGTGTTTGTGTACGCGGATCGTGTGCGTGTGAGCGGCGTTCAAGTTGGTGCGCCACGCAACTCGCTGTATCGCTGATTAAGTTAGGTTAGGTTAGATAAGGTTTGATTAGATAATGTTTGGTAAGGTTAGAAAGGCTAGGTTGGGTTAGGTTAGAAGGTTTGGTGAGGAGGTTACGTTAGCCTAGGTAGTGCTTATTTTAGTGGTGGCGCGCGTAGCAAAGCTTACTTCAACGCGCAATCGTCGTGAACGACGATAGTGCTGCCCGGCCCCGGCAGACCCCGGCCATTTTTAGCACCCCGGCCCCGGTTTATCTAATATTGGTTGCCCGGCCCCGGCTTTTCAAACTGTGCAGACCAGGGCTTTGGCCGGGGATTTTTAGGGGAGGGAGGGAGGGAGGGAAAACACTTGAGAGGCAATAAAACAATTTTACTGGTGGAACGGCTCAAAAGCTCATTAGGAAAACTTGGAAATGCAAGATTAAATTTACTTCCAGATAACATCTTAAGCTCCTGGGCTAGAAGTTAGAAACCTGTTGCTAATAAAGTGTAGGACCTCCTCAGGTTCCCGTTATAAAGCAGCAGTTATGTAAGGCATTGAGTCTGCAAGATTTCTAACGTACACTTGATCCATTTTGAACCACTCTTGCATCCGTCCATGCTTTAACCCTTTGCCTCCTGAAATTCAGATAACATTTTTTTTTCACTTTTTTTTGTTAAATTTATGAAAAATAGGTTAGTTAAACACATATTTGAGAAAAAATTTAGTTTTACTTGCAAAAACAGTATTTTTTTACATCGGCTACTACAGATGCCGTGAGTGTCTTGGGTAATTTACATGATGCATAGCTTTTGTATAGGGAAAAA
The DNA here is from genome assembly GCA_001587735.2 of Parhyale hawaiensis. Lineage (NCBI taxonomy): Eukaryota > Metazoa > Arthropoda > Malacostraca > Amphipoda > Hyalidae > Parhyale > Parhyale hawaiensis. The sequence continues at coordinate 3,420,791 of LQNS02276930.1, read as the reverse complement.
TAGAGAGTGGCATCTGATGATGCCGTCAGGAGGCGAAGGGTTAAATAGCCCTCACTTGAATCGTGGATAAAATGAGTTTACCACAATCTAAGTGTTGGTAGTAAATGCTCTACTCTAGTCAAAATAGAAACTATCTCCCGCTCCACTATTAGGTTTTGTTTCGCCCCCGGCTATTTTGGTTTTGGTTGCCCCGGTCCTGACCCCGGTCGGTCTATAGGTACCGTACTGAACAGGTGTATTGGTGCATTAGCATAAAAGTTATGGTTAGGTAAAATTACAGTGTCTTAACGGGTGTGTTGTTGTGCAGGTGAACGGGCCAGGGTGCCGGGCCGTGTACCCTGTGGACTACACGGGCCTGGACTTATACAGACCGTTGCGGCCCGTACGGGTGGACGGGTGCGTACTGGACTACCAGTACGTGGAGACCATCCAGGCAGCGCTGCAGTGTGTCTTGGTGGTACGTCTAAAACTTGAGCTTGGACTAGCAACCATTGTCTCGCTCTTCTGGCACCAATAGGAGCAATTTGAAGTGAGAAGACGCTTGAGTCGTTACTGTCAGCGTTGAGCAGTTGAAATATATAGTGGGCTAGTTAATTTCTCCATCACAGTCTAAGCCAGAGCAGAGGCACTGGCTGCAGATACCGTAGCCTAGTGTGCCACGGTCGAAGGACGACAACAGCAGGCGATTGCCTTCGTTAGCCCCACACAGCAGAGTCGCAGTTGGGAGGAGAGGGCCTTCCGACTGTTCCAAGTCTTTAGCGTTTGGTTCCCTTACCCTCAGGAGCCGGGTAACTTAAGAAGTCTTAGAAGTCGGAAATGGAAACTGGCAGAAGTATGGGGTCGAAGTCGATTTTTGTCTATCCGACTCTATACTAACCCTGCTACGAAGACGAAATAAAACGTCCGTTCCTATTAGGGCTGTAATTCTTTGCAACGTTTATGAATGCGCGGGTCTTTATTCAGTTTATTTTCTTCATTTTCATTTGCAGTGTCTTGTTTGGTAGCCCAGTGAGATAGGTACTCTATTTTGCCCTCGATTTGCCTACTTTCGTGAGCCTGGTTCCAGGCAACACCCGGTCCCAGAACAGCTTACATCAAGTACAGACTTTGGTAATGCCTTGATAAAAATCACGTTATTTGTTCAAATAACTGCGCTTACCACAACTGTACATTGAAGAAGGTTAGGCTGTAGCTACTATAAAGTGAAAGTACGGTGGACATCTCAGCTGCATGGAAGATGTGATGATAGAGAAAGAAGGGAAGTGGTAGCCGACTCATTAGACCAGCATAGGCGTGCACCGGTATGCAGTTGTCTTTAATATGTCTAGAGCTTATTTGTGAACTATTACCAATAGGTAACGATCTTCCCATGCCCTTCTTAGGTTTTCTGCAGTTCTTGGGTAGTGTATGTGTGGAACTGGCGTGGCCTTTATTGAAAGTGTATCATGTTGGGATGCGTTTCGTTTGCTCTTGCAGAAATGTAAGAAGAGATGGCATGTGTGCCGTGGATTGCCTCTATGTGTGGTACTTGCGTACACTTTCCGTGTCGTGAAAGCTCCGCCCTTCCCATCGTCTTTCTTTGCTTGCTGCACTCATCAAAGTGGGAACGCCTCACCCGCTTCCACATAGCTACTGCATGTCCCTTCGTCGAGTCCTTTAGCCATCGACGACTCGTCCAAAAAAGCTCAAAATACTCATCCCATACAGTCCACAAAACTCACGAGGATAGTCCCACGGGAGAATGGCTGTAGTTCAAAATTCGCTCTTGTATACGCGGAAGCTTGCTGTATTGGGAACAATGTTGTGGGCATCTTTCTTGGCGATTAGTTGCGAGCGAGCTGCGACGTGAGGAGCTTGTGTTCTGTACAGGCGGTACCTAGTGCTTAGGTACCCCATCTCGCTGTGCATACTCTTAAAAAAACTCTAGTTGTAACTACGAGATCTAAATTGATGACGTTCACTGGTGTCGCTGCAGGTGCTGGGGGCCGGAGTTTCCATCTACCTGCTGGTGGTGCTGGCAGAAGAGGATGATTCTTGTAAGTTGCATTTAATTTTTACTCCCTGTATTCTGATCAAATGTATTTCTTTTCCTTCCAGCAAACTACAGCTGTTTTTGTATTTTATCTCTTTCCATTTTCTTGTGGTTGGTTCCTGTGTTATGTACTCTTACTCCTTTCATTTGCCTTCTGATATTTAATTTTATTCTTACTGAGGTGTTGGACTTCCAGCCGTCTTTATGTCCCGTTCTTAGGTCCGTCTATCGCCTTAGTTATTAATGGTGTTAAATTCTCATTGTTCTATCAGTATTTTTTCCATCTTTTCTTCCTTAACAGCTATCATTTACTGACTGATTCATCAGTTGTGTTGATGTCTTCTTTATAGTAGCTGTACGGTATAGTTACTATTTCTTGTGTTTCACCCGTGCCGTTTCCTTTCTTTGTTATCTATCACGACTGTCTTATCTATCCTCTATCGCTCTCGACAGTCGACTTTATTGCGGGCTTTGACAGCAGCGTGATGGCGTGCAGGACTGCCGTGCAGCCCACCTACGTCAGGTGACGCGTGTTGTGTGTCGCTGTCTCGTGCCAGCCCGACCTTCTCTCCCGTCCTCTTCCCTTGCTTCTTGCTCGCTTTGGAGTACATTATTATTAAGATACGGTACACCAAACTGGCGACGTGAGGAAAGGAACTCCAGAAGGTTATAGAGTTAGCCCTCGATGACAGGCTTGTGGAGTCGGACACTTTATTCTGATTCCGATTCCTAAAGCCAGCGGGTTTCCCATTACCCCTTAAATCCATGGATTCAGACTCTACAACCCTGCTTGGTAAATGGGTAATCCGAACTGATTAGGTGAGATGCTTGATGGCGTATTAGAAAATTCAGTTTATGAAGCTGGAATTTTGTGAATTCACTGAGGTTTGATTGCTCAGTGAAACGCCGTGTGCTTGCCCGATGGCCACGCAATATTACCTCTCTGCTTTTATCATTGTTGAATAATAAGGGGTCGGTTTACTGAGAGAAAGCTTCAGTCTGCGCTAAAGGTGTCAATGCCCTCAAGTTTGGTTAATGAGCTTAGTTTACTCGGAAGATTTTTTGCCGTGCAAACAAACTGCCTGCGGGCCAGGCTGGATTCTAATGAAGCGTTCGCACACTGACAAAGATTTTGCCTTTGTTGTTTTTTTTTTAACCGGAGCCACAACTACAGACAGCCCTGAGAGAAGAGACGGAAACTTATGGGTCCTATCGCAGTAACATGTATAATAATAATTAGAGGTGAGCGCGCGAACCTTTTTTTGGGTTCCCAACCCGAATCTTCGCCGGTTTCGGGTTCCGAATAAAGAACACGATTTTCAAAATTTCCGTGCGAACATTTATTCCAAACATTTGTTCGCGAACCTCTGAATCTTTAAAAGATAGCAAAGCGAACCTTACTTAATTCCAATACTTTCCAAACATTTCCAAACCTAAGTTTTACTCATTACGAATTGAAATTTAGAGCTTTCCGATTAGAAGAAAGGTTTTTAAAGATATCTACATTATTCACAGCAACGGTTGAAGCATGTCTGACTATTGTAGCCACTGGTGGCTGCGCGTCACAAAGTCAGTGTTCACACGTCCCTCAACGTAACGTGTTCAATCATGAAAATGAGCACGAGCTGGGGCATGTTGCAATCAGACGCCGGTGTTACCCTCACAGTGTTACACGTGTAGCAGTGAATGCTGCGTGCTATCTCAACGCCCCGACACAGTGTTGCTGAAGTTTCGGCTAGCTTAAACTTATAAATTTCTGGCGGAACCCTATTTTGGCTGTATTTTAGGATGAAAAGTTAAGAAAATTACAGAAAAGTGCTTCACATGCTAGAATTCAAACAATATATGGCAGTAATACATTTCTAGTACTAATTATCGAGTATCATAGTCAATGTTTGTAAACAAAGACAGTGTTACCCAGCTCAAAACCCTAGTTATATACTATATAGGAGGGTTGTCTTCGGTGAAACCTGCTGTTACCCAACTTGTGTCGCATTGGAGGCCGGTGTAGCACGGGTGACACCGAAGGCCGGATTGCAACAAGCCCCTGTGCGTCCACACGTAGAAGCGACCTTCGTTGAAATGAATGTGATGCCCCTCATTCACTTATGATATCGTTTCCTTACATTTTTACTAATATATCGCGTCGGTTTTAAGTTACATTCGTATCCCATGATCTTATAGCCTGAATTTGATAGGAACAGCTTGTTTAAAAAAAAAAAAAAATTATAGCCTGATAAACTGCTAGAAGTGAAATCTGCACGCAGCAATCCATTTCGTGTCGAATCAAAGATGGCGTCAGTGTTCTTACAAGATTATCAGCTTAACTAGTTTTCTTGAGGTAAATGAAAATACAGTGATTTTGATTGTTGAAGTGAGGGTAAAAAAAACATTTTTATTAGCCTATTCTTCATTTGAAACCGCTATAGTGGATAAATCAAGCATTTATAGGTCCTGTTTACTGAATTTGAACGACGCGGTGTGTTCAAGAAAGGGACATGCTTCATCCTGAAGTCTCTTCCATTTGTCGCGGCTGCTTCTATCACATCAACGCGCCGCGTCCCTTATCGTAACGCATTCAGTCAGACTAATGGATGCGGCGCGTTGATTTGCTAGAAAAAATAGCAGAAATACGGGAGACTGGACAATGAAGTAGGTACGTCTTTTTTTTTATGAACGAGCCGCGACATTCAAGTTCAGTAAACAGAACCTATAAATACTGAAATTATCCTTCATAGCGTTTTCAAATCATGAACATACTGGCAAAAATGCCTTTTACCCTCACTGAAACGATCAGAATCACTGTATTACCGTTCAACACAAGAAAGGTAGATGAGCAGAAAACGCTAAAAGAACACTGACGTCATCTTTGATATGACAACAATGCGAATTGTTGCGTGCTGATTACACTTCCATCTTTTATCAGGCTATAAAGATTTTAAAAATAGGCTGTTCCTATCAAATACCGGTAAATCTCTAAGATCTTGAGGTACGAATGTGACTTCAAACCAAGGCAAAATATAAGCAATATGTGGAGAAACGAGATCATAACTGAACGCGCGGCGTCATTCATTTGAATGAAGGTCCCCTCTACGAGTTGACAGCGACAGAAAAAAAACGACACCCTGCTCGTATTCATTTCGTGATTGAACACGTTACGGTGAGGGACGTGTGAACTCGCCCTAACCAACATTGTGACTGGTTTGCAGCCAGCTGCGGTCGTCACAACATGACGAGTCTGTGTGGTACAGATAAAGCAATGAGGTAACGAGGTTAACGTCACGAGTTTATTTCCAAGTTCTAAGAAGGGTAGCCCAGGCAGTAGCTATTACTAGTCATTGTTTCACATTACTACACACAATCACACAGGTTTGCATATCGAATAGCTACATAACAAGTAGTGGTCATTTGAGACACACACACTAATGCCGTGTTCACACATCCTTCATCGTAACGCGTTCAATCACGAAAATGAACTTTTTCTGTTGCTGTCCACGCTTAGATGCAACCTTCATTCAAATGAATGACGCCGCCCGTTCAGTTATGAATTCGTTTCTTTAAATTTTGCGTCGGTCTGAAGTCACTTTCGTATCTCATGATCTTACAGCCTGAATTTGATGGGAACTGCCAATTTCCAAAATATCTGCAGCCTGATGAATCGATAAAAGTGGTACCAGCACTCAGCAATTCGCTTCGTCTTCAAATCTAAGATGGCGTATGTGTTCTTGCAACATTTTCAGCTCAACTAGCTTTCTTGTGTTAACGGAAATACAGTGATTCTGATCGTTCAGGTGACGGTAAAAAAAAATATTTTTGTTAACTGGTTCGGGATTTGAAACAACTATAGAGGATAACTTAAGCATATATAGGTTCTGTTTACTGATCTTGAATTACTCGACGCATTAAAAAAGGGGACATGTTTCATATTTCAGTCTCCCGCGTTTGCTGCAACTGCTTCTATCAAATCAACGCGCCGCGTCCATCAGTTAACGTGTGAACACGGCCTTACACGCCCATACTGGAATAGAAGTAGAGAGAAGTGATAAAGTGAAACACACTGCTTATAGTCATAAGCATCTCTAGTTGCTACGTACAGAAACATAGGCGTCACCACATCTGTATGCCGCGGAAAGTTTGAATACCAATGTATGGTCGACTTGTTTTTTTTTTTTTAATTTTTCTCGGGATTTGAAGGTTCGAATTCGCGAAAAAAGACGTTCCGGAACTGGAAGTACGAATTTTTTTGACACTAGTCCGAATCCGAACCCAAATCCAGAATTTTTCCGGTTTGAACAAATTTGCGAATAAAGGTTCCTGAACATTGGTTCTAAACGTCCACCTCTGATAATAATGTATCTATAAAAATTACTCCAAAACTCGATGGATTTGATTCTGAAAATGCTATCACGTGAGGAATAAAAACCAATATTGGTACCTCTACCTTTGGTGTGAACTGTGTGATGCATGCAGCTAGTAAACTTTCTGCTTCTAGCAATATAGCTAGCTGCTTATGCTGTTGTCATTCATAATCCATAGTTTTTATGCGTTGATGAAATGAAGATTGCTATAATAGTGAAACATATATATCAGTTGAACACTTTCCCAGTTGTGTATCTTGAGCAGTCGATGAACGTTCCTGCTCGCATAGACGAAGATTAGTAGCTACTGTGCAAAATTTAATCGCTCTTGTTTGTGTACTTGCCAGTCTTCCATAAGTGCTACGTATGGTACCTAATTGCTACGTCTTGGTATTTTTTGGACATCAGTGCGGGGCTTCTGTGTTTGGTCTTTTGTGTGCATTACGTTCATGGCTTTTGTCGTGAGAATTGCTAGCTATTTCCGTTTTCTGCTCCTACTGATACTCTCTCTTTGTTTTGCTTTCCGTCTTCATTGCCATCTGTGTTGTCCTGAGTTGAAGCAGTAGCTACATATCCCTCTGTTTTAATGGACTAGGTAGCCTCACTGGAGATGATTAATTTGAAAAGCGTTGTATAGTTTTCTACACTTTAGCTAAGACCTCTAGGCTTTAGATTAGATTGACAGCAGTAGACGAACCAACAGGCCCATTCCCAAAGAGACACCGGAACTTTCGCCCCGGCCCGCTATGGGCTACCTAAGCAAAGACCTTAAGCCCGTCTTCCTCCTATACTGTGCGTTGATATGGTTACTGAAGGGGGTTAGCTCGCTCAAGGAGCAAAGGACGGCCTATTGGGTTAGTCGTTAGGCTAACCCTATCTACATCATACAGGGACGCTACTAAGGCGTCAGACTAAAGTGTAGGCATGCTAAATACATCGCTAACATCTTGAGTTTTCCACTGATGTATCACCACATTTAGCGCCCTAATTTTATATGAACATTGAACAGTCTATTGCCAAAGATATTACCGTACGACAAAGTGAGAAAAAATACAACTGCATCTGTAAGGTATTCAGGTGGTCACTAAACAGAACCAAAAACGTGGCCGGAGATATTGAAATCGTCAAGGGCTTTTTCCCAATAGGATTAGGTACAATAGCGGAAAGAACGCCTGTAATGAATGTGATGAGATTAAATGGGTTCACTCCTTCTTTGTTACGGGGAGCTGCGTCCCATGAGATCCTTAGGTTGCTGTCGCCTTACCTAAGCCGTCGGGACGTAGTCTCATCTGCCCACATTGCCTTCTTTCATTCTCCTACTCGTTCAGTTGGTACTTTCTTGTTTTTTCTTATATCCCGATTTGCGGTATAGGTACTCATACACGTTATTCCATTGCGAGAAACCCCGTTCGAGGGTTCCCTCGTCATATTGGTCTCTTCATTTTTCTCTTTGAGTCCAAGCATTAGCGACTGACCTCTGTGATGCGCCTTGACCTCACTTCGCGTTGTTTCGCTACTGACACTTTTCTGTTTTACAGGCAAAGCGAAGATGAGGGGAACTTCAATCTACTCCGTTGAGTACAGGTATGGCTGCAGGCTTTATTATATATAGCTACATTTTACCGTAAAGTATTTCCACCCAAAACCTCTTGCGTATAGTTACCTTGTTACGCAGAGGACTTGAGAGGTGGTCTCCCAGTATATGTACCTATATCTGTGTATTCTTAGCTGTATGATTGAGCTTTAGTCTTAGAATTTTTGTATTTGGCAAGAAAAGGTTCTATTTGCTGCATAATTTGCACCGTAAAAATGCCTGGGAAAAGGGTCCTAGATTTGTCTGAAATATTTTGAGTCTAAATTTTGGAAGCAATGCTTATAAATAGCTACAGCCAGCGCCATTTTCGAGTTAGTGTAATTATCTGCTTCTTGCCTCTTGCTCTCAGGAAAGATTCAGACCCCTTCCGGGGGCATAGGATGGGCCATAGGGTTAAGTTAGTTAGGTTCGCCCATCCTATGTTATGGGGAGTAGCGCCCCCCCCAGGGGTTTGTGTAGGTTACTTTAGCCATTAGTTAGGCCTTCGGGACGTCTGTCTTTCGTGTCCACTGTGCTTCCTTCCCCTTTCATACTCCTACTGATCTTACTGTTGTCTGTTCTTCCCGACCTGCTGTTCCCATGCGCGTTGATCCTGTGTGGGAACACATTCGTTCATGGGTTCCCCGTTTTTCTATCGACATATTATATGTCCCTTGTTTTTCCTCTCTTAGAAAAGCTTAGTACTTATTTAGGGAGGCTTAAATCTTCTTATAATACCTGCTACATAAATAATTCAGCCTGTTCAGTTGAGAGCAAGCATGCCTAATCTAACTTTTGTTTCCATTCCAGTCCAAACACGGAGGACAGTGGAGACTCCATAGACATTGAGGACACCAACACGGGCACCATGACGAGCCAGTACAACAGCACCAACAGTACCTTCTTGCCCCCGCCTCCACCGGGTGTTACTGGCGCCCAGGCGTCCTCCACGCTGACTCCCCGCCGTGTGAAGCGTCACCATCGCAGTCGCAGCAGCTCCCGCACCCGCCAGCCTGCCCACCCCACCCCGGAGACCAACTTCGCCAACAATTACACGAGCGGCAGCGTCGGGTCGCTCACTGCGGGTCCGTCCGCCCGGCCCTACGGACGCAACTCCCAGCGACGGAACACTGCAGGGCGACAGAGCGGCAGAGGTAGAAGGTCTCAGTACGTGAATCCCGTGACTCAGCTTATGGACGATTCGTCCACCAGCACGGACTCGCACAATGTTGGCCCGACCGTCGGTGCTGGGGGGAGGTTGGGTCACTCTAACCCAATGTATGTACATTCGAGGCCCGCGTCCCTCCACTCCCTCGCCTCTACTGCAGTTGTTACTGATCCTATCGAGCGGCCGCCGTCTGTACATTCTTCTTACTCCAATTACCACGGGGTTCGCGCGTCGCTAAATCAGGCCAATCTTAACCAAAGTGCCACAGCGGAGGCGTTACCCAGCGCTGCAGCCGGTAACACCGACACTGCTGGCGGGACCAGCCCTACTGGTACTGGCCCTATGCTGGGGAACTTGGCCCATGGCAGTGGCTTGAATTTTGGCCGAGCCTTGCCTCATCAGGCGGGTAAGGGACTCCGAGGATCCCAGAACTCTATATTGGGCTCATCGGAGCAGCGGAGAACGGCGCTCACATCTTCGGAGATCCGCGTACCCAACAGCTCATCCATACCTTCATCCATGGCGCCTGCCAGCAGTGTGGTCACTTCATCCACTGCCCAGCCTCCGGCACTGATATCTACTGGCGCCGGCCGACCTCAGCGCAACGAGCTGTCGCCGTCCAGCGTCACTAGCGTAACTAGTGTCAGTCCGGCCAGCGTGTCTAGCTCTGCTCATAACACCACCATGAGCAGCAGCGTCACTGGCCAGTATTTGCCACAGCAACCTCTGCAGCCTAGTCAAAGAATACATCATCAGCAGCAGTTGCAGCAATCTAATTTTCCTCAGCCTCAGCAAAATCAGCAATTGCAGCAATCTAATTTTACTCAGCCTCAACAGACTCATCATTTGCAACAGTCTAATAATTCTCTACCGCAGCAGAGTCAATCGTTGCAGCAATCTAATTTTACTCAGCCTCAACAGACTCATCATTTGCAACAGTCTAATAATTCTCTACCGCAGCAGAGTCAATCGTTGCAGCAATCTAATTTTACTCACCACCCTCAGCAATTGCAACAGTCTAATTTTTCTCAGCCCCAGCAGAGCCAACAATCGCAGCAGTCGAATTTTTCTCAGCCACACCAACATCAGCAATTGCAACAGTCCCATTTTTCTCAGCCCCAACAGATACAACAGCCCCATATCTCTCCGCCCTATGTACAGCCCGGGCAGCCGCATCAGCAGCCAAGCTTTCCTCCCCACCCCTCACACCACCCTGCTTCTGCAGGAGCTCCCAGTAATTTTTACCATCAGCACAATACTGCGCATCACCATTTCAATTACCCTACCGCCAACAATAATCTTGGCGCGCCTCCTAATTTCCCTTCACCCTCTCCTTCCTCTCCCGCTCCCTCTTCTCCACCATACTCTACCGTATTCGGAGCAACTGTTCCGGGGGTTGAAGAAGAGCGACCTCCTCCATACGTGAGTGGAGGCCCAATATGACAGTCACTCGGGGGTGGGGAGGACAGTTCCGATGACCCCACCCCCGTGCCCAGGACCTCCACCAACTCTGCCGCTCAGTACCCAAATAACGGCTACGTTAATATGGAGCCGCGAGCACTTTCGCCTGCAGGCTCCACAATAAACAACCTCGACTCTGCCAACAATCGCTACACTCCTGACACCAATCCTGTCATCTCCAGAGATGATGTACGCACTTTCAACGGAGGATCTCTGCAGAAGGAACAGCTCAACATTAACTTCGCCAACGCTGATGACAATTCCATAAGGAAAGATCGCAATAACCACAACACTTACCAGCTCAACTATATCAATAACTCGTAACCGAACGCCTCTTTCAGGTGCACAGAGCGCGCTTCGCAGTTCCCAAAGGTAGTGGGCTGTGGGGTCAAAGCGAGAAGGTTACCTAGGTTGGTACCGTGTCACCTATTCTTTTTTAAAACTCCAACTTGCGTTTACTGTGTGCGTTACAGTATGGCTTTGAAATCGGTAGCTGTTAATTTTGACCGGATCGTCTAACCAGTAATGCAAACTATCTAAACTAAGAAAATATATTGTTGTACCTACAGTGCTAGTTACTGTTAACAACTGTCATGCGAAGTGGTAACTGGGAACATGGGGAGTGCCTTTTAAAATCAGACGTGCTCCATGTCCGATAACGTACTCATTAAATCAAATGTGTCGAATACTCCCTTATTGCATAACTTATTATCGCTACTTATCCTGACGAAGCCGTTAACTATAAACACGTATATCGTATTTAATACCTTATCGTTGTTGCGAGAGAATTTTTAAGTACAATGACGTATTTTATTAATACAGCTGGTAAGATAATGCGTCGGTTCAATGCTCTTGTGTATCCATACTCTATTAAATGCTCATCATTTCTCTTCACCTATTTAATGAGCTTTGTGCAGGTTTCGTTACGTATGTTGTCTCAAGGAACGCCGCGCATCGTTGCACTTTTACGAACTATTGCCAATTATAACATTTCTCCTTAGAGGGAATAGGATGAGGTTATGTCCCGCTGGAGGTCCCCGCTCTTCCTGGCCTGCGTGTACCATTTCCTCTCATAAACCTGAGTTAGCAGCCTCCACCTAACCAGTGAAAGCTTCTAAATAATAATAGAACCGAAGATAGTAATAACTTCCACTTGGCCATCTGGTTGTTGAAATGTATAGCTGTATTGAAAACACGACTGACTGATTGCATCACTCAGTGTGTTGAGTTGGGCCTTCCTCACGAATGCTCCTTTCCTTTACTGTACGATGCTGATCACATGGAACATATCGAGTTCGTTAAGACATATGTGTTAAAATCAAATGGTGCTCTTGAAATTGTAAGACAGTGGTATACACTGGGTCCCGTACTTGTGTTGGCATGTTTCAGGAGCTGGAAACTTTGCGTTGCTCGCTATATGTGTAGGTAGATATCATTAATGATTTTTTAAGTAGCGGAAGTAATGCAACTGGAACCTACCCCTTGTCTTACAACTAATATAAGTTTTTACTGCGTCTGGACTTGTCACCAACCGTTGCTGATTGTTGCTTCTTCCTTCTTTGCCTAGAATCACCATTGGTGAAATTTATAAGATGTTATTATAATAATAACAACAACTACTTCCCCGTCCGGTTTCTTGTGCCTTGTACAGAGTATTACTATTTAGGTAAAGTTGACAACAAGATAATGTACGGCACACTGGTCTGAAGGATAGTCAGTGAAAACGATGCTTCCGCTGGATCAGTGCCGTCCCTCTCTTGCGTGCTGGCACGTCATTTTTCCGTCGGAATCGTAAAGCTGAACTTCACGGTCCGGTGTGCTGTGGTGTATATCACGTCCTCCTTTGGGTTCTTAATGTTAATAAGAGAACGGGAAGGAAGAGTGAGCTAAGAGCTTTTCAGAGCAGAGGTAATTAGCTGACTTAGTCTTCCCGCCATGTCTTTCTTCCGCTCGCAGATGTGAAAGACAAGCTGTTTACGTATGTAGCTGTACTAATGATCTCAGTGGCCTTAGCCTGTACATTTGCGCTGTACTTATTGGCTGTTTAGTGGAGCCCTGGACTTTGTACAGATAATTTGGCTCAATTTTTTCCCCTGACTGTGGACAAAAGTTTGGACTTCGTCCCTGAAAAGTTCACCCAAGCTGTCCCTCTTATTATTTTTTTATGAAAAAAGTTGCTTTTCATTTCTGAAGACTTGTATTTATTGGAGCTCTTAGAGTCCGGGGCTCCACTGCGATTGCCCAGCTAAAGACTAATTTGTAGTGGTAATGCTGGCCTAGTAGGCCTATCTTAGCTTTGTAGTTTATCTGGAATTTTAGTAACTTGATCTTTTAAACTCACTTATCATTTTCTCGCCCACATACTCTATTGTGATGTGACTAATTTATAATGGTAGCACCTATGAAGTATTTTGTTTCCTTTTAGTATTCCTACCTAGATATCTAGTATATCCACCTATTTACTCATCTTTTTCTCGTTACTCGTACTCCACTGACGGCAAATATTCTATAAATCCTACTTACTACTTTTATGTGGAGGTATATTTTTTGGGGAATGTCAGAAGTGAGATCTCTTCTTCGCTCGTGTTTCTCTGCCTCACATACTCATACTAATCTCTAAATAGGTATAAACTCTAGAGTTTAGCTATTCTTTTTTTTTTTTTTTTTTAGAGAATTCTTTGATTTCACTCCCTTCTGATCCTCGTCATCCATACTCCAGCTTCCAGTTGCTGTATCTATTGATATGACTGCATGAGATAGTAAAGGCGTACTCTTTCTAGAAGAAATATACAAGTGAAATGCAAATACTTGTAGTGAATGAATCATTTTCACACAAACAAGTTGATTATGATGTTGTTCTTCCTTGTACGTTGATTCAATTTTTTCCTTGTTGTTGTCGTCTGTTTGATCCTGCGGCGCCCACATCCCGCATGCAGATGTTCCAAACACCGCCACTCCCGCGGAAATCCAAACTTTTATTTTGTTTCGAGTTTTAGACGGTACGAATCTTTTACTCTCAGGAAAGTCCTGAAGGTAATTTTGCTGCGCGGGATTACGTTTTCTGCTTTCTCTAGCGTAACCGGTTGCAATTACCGCCTGGAACACGATCTTGAGTAGCAATTCGGAATGCCAGGATTTAAGTTTCGAGCAAGTTGAAGCTAATTCAACTACGCGACCGAAACCGCAGTGTGATAATAGGAGATGCCTGCAGTTCCTCCATATGACACGGTAACACAGATGTGCCGCCATTTCGCTCAAATGAGATCCTTATTCTTCTAGAGGCACACATAATTTCTTATATGATAGATATTTTGCTACAAAGCAACGTAGTCTATATGTTCCCGGAAACAGCTACAAGTTGCACCCATCCTATGCTATAGGGAGTATAGCCCGCAGGGTTACATTTCTTTAGCTAGGCCTCCGAGCCGTGCGTTTTCGTGCGCCTTGTGCTACCTCCGATTTTCCTACTCCTACTGATGATCTTTGTTCTGATTTTCCTCTTCTTTCCCCACTTGCTGCTCTCATATGCGTGTGGATACATCCTCGTGAATGGGTTCCACGTCTCTGTCGACATACTACAAGTCCCCTGCTTTTCCTCCCTTCAAACACTGCAGTTGTGGCGTGAGAGACCTAATCTGCGTGGGGGAGTGTCACTCACCGCAGACGAGCTACAGTTAGCGGAGGCAGCAGTGTTCTTTGTGGTGTCTCCCAGCTAATTTCCTTATGTTTTGTTGTTCGTAGGGCCATAGTTCTTGTCCCTGTGTTGTTTTGTAGCTCCCAGCACTGCCGTAGCTGATATTTGCCTTTTTTAATCAGCACTTCACTGCCTTTTTACTCACCTTTGCCCAGTCCTGCTACTATCCCCACGCTTTTGTGTAGCTTTCTTGTACTATGCTGCGGGTGTAGAACTCTTTCCGGGTACTGTTAAGTTCTCTCACTTGTTTTCTTGCGTCTTTATCTTCAGCTTTAATTTCTTCTATGTACTCATTCTTGTCCTTTCAGGTCCGTCCATGATCCAATGCAATAAAAACTATTTACGGCCTTCACAATGCGATAATACTTTCCTGCCCATTCATTGTGAAAAGAATTCCTGGTCCATCCGCAGCATAGTACGGTAGGTATCGAATTGTGTTTTGTTGGTTGCTGCCTCATCAGAAAAATCTGGAAAATTTCAATGGGCTAATGGTAATGTAATAGCTCATCAATGTTTTGTTCATCTCGAGCTGCGTTTTATTTTTTCTTGCATCTTACCGTCCTAGTATCTCTTTCGCTCCTATTCAACTATTTCCTAATTATTACGTTAGTTTCATTTTCTTATAGGTGTGTTCCTATTTCTCCCTGCATCAAAATATAGAAAGTGCCTATCGACTTAATAGACACCTTTCATCTATCTGAACAATTCCAATCCTAGAGTCTTCGCAGAAGTCGATAACCCGCAGCGTAGGTAGCACTACCTCAGACGTCAAGAGTATGAGAAACTGAGCCAAGGCTTCATGATTCAGTCCCGAACAGACATTGCTGACACACTCGCTACTGCTGCCTACACACCCTTATTCTCGCTGTGCTTCAACAGGCTGTATCAATTTTGTCAACTTGTCAGTTTCCTGCGCCCAAGTTTGTGTCTGTGCGACAGAACCGTAGTGCCGGTAACGCTTCTGCTGCCCCGCAGCAGCCACAGGCTAAGAGATGCTGAGAATAACCTGAGATCTGTGGCACTGAGGGTCGGTAGCTCGATTCCTAAGCCAGGTAAGCAAATCCTGGCGGCGCTTGACGTGCCTACTTTGCGATTAATGTTAGCGAAGCTCCTGTGAGGCTCTGACATTCGCCAGGAATGGGGAGGATTGGGAGCAAGGGTTGCCGTATACGAGCCTTCTATCGATAACGCCATAGCTGTTGACGACCTGCGATTGACTGCAGCCGTACCCTCATCTGGGGCTCATTGGCCTATATTTGTAGCACGAACCAGGGCGTGTGGGTTTCCCGTTGGGGTGCATATGAACCTTCGCACAGTTCACGCACGGACCCCCTACTGTTCCATGATGTTTGCAGCTGCTGTAGCAATATTACATTGTTTTTATTCCATAGATGATAAAATTTCAGAATATTTTAAGGCTAGAGGAAGAAAACTATAAGTTTAAATAGCTCATAATAATCTTTATCGATTTATTGAAATATAAAAATTTTAAATACGGTATAGTTACCCCTACTAGCTTTTGCTCCATCACAAACGCTTAATTTTTTATTTTTCAAAAACGGTGAGAACAGCATATGCAATCCATCATTCAATGCAAATAGTCATTTAGGGTGAGGAGTCAAAATAAATACAAGAGAGGTAGAGGTGAAACCTCGCTGTATGTGAACAGTGGGCTGGGCTGGGATGTCACGTGACTGTGACACGAGTATTTATATGTTTGGCGTATGCTGTTATACCTCTGCGTATCTGTATTTACTTGAAAGCAATAGTCTAGAGGCCATCGTCATTCGCACTACTATTCAGTACGTAATATACTAGGTTGAAGCCATTTTAATGCCGCAATATATTTGAGCATCACGCACTCAAGGGTCCTGAGTGCCTTCTCCGCTGGGGATGTAGCTCCTGGCCGCAGTTCCTGCTGAGAAGGTTAATTTTGTAGAGTTAGGTAGGTCTCTATATTTCCTTTCTGTCCCGCGAGGTGGGCCGCCGATCGAGGTGTCCGATCTTTTCTGCGGGGCTCTTACCTTCGCGCGTGCGGAGGGCCTCAGGAGGGACCGTCCGCACGAGCGCTTCTTTCTTCTTCTCTTTTCGTCCTTCATCTCTTGCCATCTGAGCACAACGTTGTGGTTCCGGCTGTAAGCCGAGTATATAATCTTAGATCGCTATTGATTGTCTAAGTTTCAGAAATGGCGGGAAAATACCAATATTATAATAATAATAGTGCTCCGGTCGACATCCATCCATCCCTCCCTGCCTTTCTTATTGTTCGTGCCTATCGAGCTATGTACTGTGGAACTACTTAAAATCTCCCTCGCATTTTCCATAATGTCCTGTAACTCAACGCTCAATGCTTTAATTTCGAGCTGCTCAAATAGCTAGTATTTTATCCACCTCTGTCACTGCCGAAGCTGTAGGTTATCATATTGTGTCTTTGTGTTACAGTCTGGTATTTCATGTTTTCTCCCCCACCGCTCGTAACGGTTTCCTCCTGACGTCCGCTTTTTGTGAGGTAGTAGTACTGTGTATCATTGTTGCAACATTAATGTGATCACTTCTTGTATAAAGACTGCGCATGATGTTTTACAACTGTACCTTAATTTTTACACTGGACTTGTAAAAACTCTAATTATGTACTTAAACAAGTCTTTGTGGTGCTCAGCAACATACGGCATGAAAATTGAACTATTTAAGTGGGAAATTGAAGAGTTGTTTTGAGGGGAGGGGGACTAGAGGCATGCTGTTACGTATCGTGCTAGTACGCCTCAACACTGCTGTCTGTACCTGTATTATCTGTATTATATTTATAATGTAGGTAGTATCGCTTGAGACATCTCAATATTGTAAGGGGCATGTCCTTGTGGCGGTTGTGTTGTATAGTAGTAAAGGTTTTACTTTTAATATGATGTATCCATTCTTTGGTATGGGCACTGGCGGCAGCATTGGCTTTTGATGGGCCGAGGGTTATGCCGGAGCGTCGCTGCTGTCGTCCTCTCAATGGCAATAGACAATAAAGTAGCGCATACCAGCCATTGCCATACGTTATCAGATAACAGTGAAACAGATAGGTTTAATTCAATGAGAACATCTAGGGCAGCAGTGCAGCGTGTCCCTAGATGCGTATGTATTGCACTAAATCTCGGTATTTCAGTTAAATCGAATTACGTGCGGACTCTTCGGTAGCCGCACACCTACTTCATTATTAAAAGTTCAGTGGGGGCGCGGTGTAGAGAAACTCTAGATTTTGATTGGTAAAGAATGGGACCTCAATCGCAACAACGGGAGCCGCCACCTTGTCACTGTGTTGTACATGCTGTAGAAATACTGTGCATTGTAACGTCCGTGTTGCTGCGTTCTGTGCAGCGACCGTTAGCTCGTTGAGTGTACATAAGCTGTAGTTTATTGTATAGGAATGTAAGTGTGGTGTACACGGCTGCAAGCTGTTCGTTCGGCTCATAATGACAATGTTCTTCTGTACGTGATCTATGGTGACTGACACATAATTCAGGATATATTCCCCGAATTCAGATTAAACACTAGAGGTTGCTACTGCTTCAAAGCACAGATTATCGACCTTATGTTTAGATAGCTGCCCTTAAATTAAATTACCGATTACAAGCTTAGATTTTTGTTCCTAAGTGAATATACTGGGCATAAATTTAAGTTGTTGTCCCCAGACTTCCTTCACCGAGTATAAGTTTGGGTTACTCTCCCCATATTCAACTTAGTATAAATATTATTGTTCAGATTACCGGCCTAAATAGTCTATCGGTGCTGCACTTCGTTACTTGTGCTCGATATGCCTTATTGGTCTTGAGTACACCTAAAGGGAGCAGTCAAAAATTGACTAGAACTGACCATCACTGCTTTGGTGGGATTCCCCTAGACGTACTTCGCCCAAATAAACAAGGTTGCGCGATGTAACTTGAGTGAGGACTGGTGTACTGCGTCATGGACGACTCAAAAAATGTTAATCGTTATGGAAATCAATGCTATGTTTTAACATAACATGCATCTTGTAATAGAGTTAATTAGAGCAGTAAATGTCTGTGATGTCACCTGATATGACCGCGTCTGGTCCAACGATCGTACATAACTGGACGTGATGCACTGACTGACTTAATTGCCAAATTTAGTGGCACTTCAAGAAGCTGAAATGCAAAGTGCCTTCGTAGATCATAACTTAAGGTCTGGTCTGTACCTGCCATGTTGTGGGGAGCCTGCAGAGGGAAATTCTCTTTGTTACCTTACTATTACAGAAGCCTTCGGGAGAGCTGTTGATAGAAGCCTGCTTATATTTTTTTCGTTTCTTACACTCATCGGGAAAGTTGTTGATTTTTTTCTTTTCTGATTTGTAAACCTCCGTACATGGGTTCCCAGATTGTTTGACTTGCATGTCCTTTCTACCTTCTCATGCTGGGATTTCAGCGCACTAGTAGGTTGCAACAAAGGGAGCAAATATAGCAACGTTTCAAATTAGTAAGTATTAATATTTAGCTATATTGATACAGGTGCAGCTGCAGCATCTAGGAGCTTCTACAGGCTCTAGAACAATGATGTCCTAACAGCGTAGGAGCACCAAGGTTCGAAACGCTGCCAGTGAAGTGTAGGTGATCCGTGTCGGGCTAAATGAAGTTCTTGTATGCCTTTGGCCCCCTTATTGACTGCTTGTTTGTTACGAGGTCAGTAATATAATCCATATAGCGATTGATTATATCATTCAGTTCCCCACTTGGAGCCTACAGAACACGGACAAGAATTTTATGCTAAAAAAGCCTACCGGTGGAAAGTCGATTGCTACACACACACACCATCGTTGGTATCTTTGTCTTTCTGATGTTAGACTTAAGTTGTACATTCACCAGATTATGGACAAATGCGAATAAATGCCATGGAATTTTTGTAAATTTTATTTCTCCTTTGTTTTCGCAAAGTTTCATTAATTTTAAGGAGGAGTTACTGGAAAAAAATGGTGGAAACTAAACCACTTGTTTCATGAATACCGAGGCATTCGCGCCACCTTGAGAAAAATATTGTGCCGACATCACAGTCAGCTGAAAACAGCAACCGCACGAGAACGCACTCCGCTTTTCCCATTTTCCCCAGGCTGTCTAGTTTTGCTACAAGGTTTATTTGTCCTATTGTTTTCCTACGGGGAATTGTGAGTCTTTGTGACGAGACAGCGCAGGCCGGTATTAAACAGGGCTAACAAATGTAGGTGGAAGAGAACCAAACCCAGACATACCGAGCTTTGCAAAAGCCCTGACCTGTTTTCATAATTTGCCATCCGAAGTTCGTAAATGCTTTGTTTATAGTGAAATAAACAAGATTTGTCATGTATTAGTTTATTATGATCTAAACAACATTGCTATTTAATAGGACCTCCATTGGCAGCAATGACACGCCCTAATCGTGGTCGGAAGTCCTTACACACATTACGGACGTAGACCTTCCTCATCTGGGCCCAAGTGCGGTTCACAGAGGCTTTCAGCTCTTCAATGTTGTTGTCGCGATCTTAGCATGTTTTACTCTCAATATGCGGCCACACGCTGTAGTCCAGAGGATTGAGATCAGGCGACTGTGGGGCCAGAAAGTCATGTTTTGGTTCATCCAGTTTTGGACGGTTTTCGACGTGTGCGCTGGTGCACCATCTTACTGAAACACGTAATCTCCATCTTTGACGATTCTTCCGATCCAAGGAAGAACTTTTGTGGCTATGATATCCCTGCATTCAGCCCCTGTCAACCTGTAACCGCCCCTGAACCACACTGGAGGCATCTTCTCTCCATTGGAGGCCACAACGCCAAGCATCATCACAGAGGCCGGATGCTTTGTTGTGAAGACATAATGAACATCAGAGATGTCTTGACCAAAGCTCACAACTCGATCATTCTGTTTGTTGAAGACAGGATCTACGGTGAAGGTCTTCTCATCTGAGAAAATAATGACTATTTCCATGACTTATCAAGTCGCTAAGAAGGCGGGAGCATAGCTCTTGGCGCTTTTTAACCATGTCAGCAGTTAGCAGCGGTCTTTTCTGACGCTTTAAGCTCTTTCCACCTTCACTCTTTTTACAGCTCCTGACACGGTTGACATAGAAATCTTTTTCTTCACAAATTCAGTAATTTTGAGTTTCGGATCATTTTTGAAGGCTCTTCGAATATTCTTCTGTTGAATAACTTGTGGTCTGCCTGAACGTGGTCGATCTTTGAGGCTTCCATTATTCTTAAGGCGGTTTTCGACCCGTTTCACCGTTGATAAACTGACATTTTGCAACCTAACAATGTCCACCCTCTGGTGACCCGGGCGAAGGAGAGCTGCTATCTTTATCCTTTTTGTTTCTATTACCAAGAATGTATAAAAAGGACAATACCAATATAATAATAATGTATAAAAATGAGCACTGTTACCAGTTATTATATTATCTGAAGTAGTTAAGGAATGAGTCATTGTCAATAAATTTCATCAAGTGTTTGAAATGAGTTTCGCACTTTGAAAATACAAAACAGGTCAGGACTTTTGCAAGGCCCGGTATATCTCTTCCCAACAAAGTTACTCCACTTTAGGGGTACAAAAACAAGAGAGTGGCTTACGCAGGGAGTAATAATAACGGGAGGAACAGACATCGGGGGTGTGTCGCAATCGCACCAAAACTGGGCTACTGCAACCTGAAGAAAGGTTACCGTAACCCGAAAAGTGGTTGTGAAAGCGCCATCTAGCGACGAGCGGTGTAAGCTCAACGATACTGAAATTCAGTTTTAATTGAAATCTTGTCAATATAAGTTCCAAGTAACTGATCTGATTTACTTCTAGTGTACGGAGTTTATATATTGGGTATTTGAATGAATTTAGTGCTCCTTTTATTCAATATAAACTTTTCTTCTCGGTGACCTGCATCATCGTAACCCGTGTCGCAGTCGACTAATGAGCTTCGATTGCGACACGGGTGGCGACTGGCTGGGTCTGTGGGTCACCGGTGTAGCACCGGTAACCCAGAAATGCTGATTGCGACACACCACGGGCAGCTGATCGAAAAATCGTGACGTCATAGCCCGAGCTGCGCTCCACCCTGTGGCGTCGTTGCGGCCTACGCGCGCTCTTATGTTGAAACTAAAAGCAGAGCTTTCTACCCAGTATGGCTGATGTGTAACCATATACTGACGTTAAAAATGCAATGTAGGTAATGCTGTACTAACATGTAATAATAATTGCAATCATCTAGACGATTTCACAGGCATTTTCATGAAATGACATGGAATACAGAATCGAGAAGAACAAGATACATATAAGAAAAATAAACAAACCGAATTTGAGAAGTAAAATTACTAATAATATACGTTTATCTGTTTACAATCCCTTTCTCGAAAAGCTTTGTAGTAGAGGGAGACCGAATGTCTGTTTTTAACATTCACGAATGCAAATATTTTGTTTTGATATTAGCGAATGCGAATGTTTACTCAAAGTTTCATTTCTGAAGTAATATGGCATTTTATTTGGATTCTAAAGTCTGGAATCTGGGGAGGACTGTTCGAAATTCAAATTCATTGTAAGAATTTAGCCAAAAAAAATTGAATAGCTAATTAAAATGCATTAAATTTTCTTGTTTTCAAGGATGCGGGACTAGGACCCACTGTTGCATGCATCCCACCAACCTCTTTCCCCAACCACCGCCCTTTGAAAGAGGATTATTACCTCCGCCAAGGAGGTCATGTTTTCGTCAGGTTTGCCGGTCTGTTATTCTGTCCGTCACAAAGATGAATAAAAAATCATTGACATATTTTTACGAAACTTACATTGGTTGTTAGGTATGTTATAGGAGGAACAGATGATTGACTTTTGGTGAAGATCTATCCATCCGTTTGACTGCCTATTTTTTGTTGGTGCCGTAATCCGAGTGCAAAAGGAAGCTAGATGAAATAGAACGTCAGCTTGCAAAATCACACGATGAAGAACAACAAGAAAAAGAAATGGAAGCCATTGAAAAAATTAAAAGCAATAGCAAATAGCTTTTTGCCTATGCATCGCACCATTCCTCGATAAAATAAAAAATCGGGCCGCTGGTGAATGATACAGGATCGATTGTTGAGGATTACCAGGAAATGAGCGAAATACTAAGCCATCAATATCAAAAAGTCTTTAGTGACAAAATTCAAAATCCTGAAATCCCAAGAATTGATTTAACTACAAACTACCTAACAGACTTCGAGTTCACAAAACTAAGTATTGAATTAGCCATTGGTGAACTTAACGGCAACAGTGCAGCGGGACCAGATGATGTGCCTGCAAAAGTCCTTTAAGATGTGCAAGCTAAGCATCTCTTACCCCCTATACCTTATGTGGCGGAAATCAATGGATGATGGAGGAATTCCACTCACCTACAAACACGCGATTATTTCACCTATTCCTAAAGTTGGAAATAGTATGGATCCAGCGAACTACAGACCTATCTACCTAACTAGCCACGTAGTGAAGACGTTTGATAGGGTCTTTAGGAAACACCTTGTACATCATTTAGAAAGAAATAAGCTGCTTTCATCAAATCAACATGGCTTACACCATAAACGTTCTACCACTTCGCAGCTGCTTGAGCATTATGACTATTCTTGACCTACTATGCCAAGGCAAATAAAGAAAAGTGTGGAAGTAATATAGATTTTGCCAAAGCATTCGATAAAGTAGACCATGGAATACTGCTACTCAAACTCCTCAACATGGGCATCCGTGGAAAATGTCTTAGATGGATCGAAGCTTTCCTGACAAACCGAACCAAAAGGGTAATTATAAATAATAAAGTGTAAACGACAGCCGGTACTCAGTGGAGTCCAATAAGACACCGTGCTTGGTCCCATACTCTTTCTTATCATGATAAATGATATGGGGCAGCGATGCAAGTTTGCCGTTCCCTCATCGTTCGCTGATGACACACGGATATTGGCAGCGGTACAAACAACGGCGGACGTATGGAATGTGCAACTAGACCTAACCAACATCTTTCACTGGTCATCGGTTAACAACATGACCTTCGACGAATCAAAATTTGAACTTTTACGATACGGAAAAAACTTCTCCCTTACTGAATCCAAGTCCTACACGACGAGAGATGGGAGCGAAATCGGCCGAGTTTGATTTTATGTTTGTTAGCGCAATAACTAAAAAAAATTGTGGATGGATTTTTATGAAAGTCTCAGAAATTGTTAGCAATGCTAGTAGACAAAATTGACTAAATTTTTGTGATGATCGGTTGGTCTGTTTGTGTGTTTGACTCATATTTGTTAAAATGTTTGTTAACAACATAGTGTTAAAAGTTATGTACGGATCTCCAAGAAAATTACAGACACTGTTAATACTATCAAAAGGCACAAGTGTTCAGATTTTGGTGTTTATACAAAGAAGATCAGGGTTTCAGAGCAGATTTGAATTTTACGTTACCGCTGCCTTGGTTGGCGCAGGTATGCATTCTCAGAGTACTCTAGTTTATTAGTATATTGACTAGATTCACAACATTGTACACTAGCGGGCAAAATACGAGAACGATTTTCATTTTTTGAAAATAACGGTTAGCCATGTAGAGTTAGAGTAGGTTAATGAATCTTTTGATGGGGCTCTAAGGAATGTATTTACCATATTTCTACAAAAATATCGGGACAAACAGAACTATATTTAATAGATGAGAGCAATCTAACAAACAAGAACAAAAATTGAACATGCAAAATAACAGAACGATCGTCTCTAAATACAATTTTACGAACAAATAAAATGGAACAATGGTCAATTTTAGGTTTAGAACAGTTAGTATGGAGTACTAAAACCTTTATTTTCAGTAACTTTAGCACAGCGACGATTACACGACATCACAAGTTTCTTACAAAACTCTGGAGTTATTTTTTTCCATTCCTCTCCAATTTTAGTCCACAGATCCTTTGCTGTTGATGGTTGTCGTTCTCTTACATTGTCACCTATAATTTTCCATAATTTTTCAATAGGATTAAGGTCCGGGCTTTGGGCAGGCAACTTCATGACTTCGATATTCTCTTCCGTAAAATATTCCTTCACTTTCTTTGCAGTATGACACGGGGCATTGTCCTGCATAAAAATTGCTGGCTGGTTTGGTGATGATCGTAGAGATGGGATAACATATTGCTGTACAAGATTGAGATACACATTA
>LQNS02276930.1:3340622-3364604 GCA_001587735.2 Parhyale hawaiensis | reverse complement strand
CCTAACCTAGCCTAGCCTAGCCTAGCGTAACCTAACCTAGCTAACCTAACCTAGCTAACCTAACTTAGCCTAACCTAACTTAGCCTAACCTAACCTAACTTAGCCTAACCTAACCCAGCTAACCTAACCTAACCCAGCTAACCTAACCTAACCCAGCTAACCTAACCTAACCCAGCTAACCTAACCTAACCCAGCTAACCTAACCTAGCTAACCTAACCTAGATAACCTAACCTAGCTAACCTAACCTAGCTAACCTAACCTAGCTAACCTAACCTAGCTAACCTAACGTAGCTAACCTAACCTAGCTAACCTAACCTAGCTAACCTAACCTAGCTAACCTAACCTAGCTAACCTAACCTAGCTAACCTAACTTAGCCTAGCCTAACCTAACTTAGCCTAACCTAACCTAACTTAGCCTAACCTAACCTAACTTAGCCTAACCTAACCTAACTTAGCCTAACCTAACCTAACTTAGCCTAACCTAACCTAACTGCCAAGCCTAACCTACCTACCCTACTCTAACGCAAAAAAACCTGTAAAAAGAGATTTTCCATTACCTTGTGCGAGTGTTGTTATTTTCTCTCATAGAAAAACGATAGAACTTCTAAGTCAAATATCTCGAAAAACTAAGTATTTCCGACGAATACGTTATTCATAAATAAAGTCGTGGAATGCTTTATTTAACTCAAATATACCAACAAAAATACTTGATTTGAGTGGGGGTTATAGTGAAAAACACTTTTTTTGGTATTAACTCAGGTTTGAAGCATTTCAAGCTGCATATGTTCTCACCATTGACTGACACGATGGAACAGATAACGCCTTAGTGAGATATTCGATACAGAAGGTCAAGAGAATGCGAAGTGAGAAGTAGATGAACAAGTTTATTCATAAAATTTCCAGTTAGATATGATCTGGTGACCGTTCGTGAATTTGTTCCCGTAGGCTAATAAAAGAAAATGACGGCTGAATATATCATAAACGAGAAATATACTTTCTGCATAAAAATGTCGCCGCAATTTCACAAATCGTTATTTAATGAAAAAATTGAATTCCAGTAATTATCAATTAGTACTGTACATATATCCTTCGTGATTAACTGTATGTGTTAGCCTAAAATGTTAAACGTATACAGCGTTGGCAAAAAATACAAACATACAAATTTCTTTCAATACTTCATATCGAAGCCACAAAGTGAAATGCTACACACTGCGCCACGCATTTACAGAATTGAAGGAAAGAACGGATTCGTAAACCTTTGTACTCTAAAGGAATAGTAAATTGTAGTCCGTACAAACACTGTGCAAGGAAGAGCAAAGTCGTAAAGGAAGGGGAATTATAGATACAAAGCTCTAGACAGAGTACGAATATGAAATGAAGTAAGACACAAAGGAAACGTTTGTGTAGCCCAAGAATCAGAAAGCATAAAACCTCTGTTTCTGGTAAGACCTAACTAGAGAAGCTGGCTGTCGAGGTGTACTCTAGAATCAATACTTGATGCCACACGTTAGCAAAGAATATTCTTATTTCGTGTTATTTACTAAAATGATGAAAAGACGAAGTGTGTGGTATAGAAATTCTTTTTATTACATAGAACCTATTAACATTTACCGAAGCATATCTTCTGCCGACCGTGTACCGAAGTGAACTAGAACGAATAACGAAGTGTTTCGCAGTACTTTCGCTCAAATCGATAACATATTTGACTTCCTGTTTCAGGTTCGAACAGATATTTTACTCCTACCTACAATGCCGTTAACAATAACCCTATGAATAGAAACAACCCGATCCGTTATAACAGAACCCATTTTATTTAGGCCCAACCCACTGCTAACCCATTCATTCTAACCCATGCATTCTATTGGCTGATACACACGCCAATCAAAGGAACGTGCTTCATCTTCGTGTCGGAATGCGTTGATATGTTCATCTAAATATCACACACGCGTAAAGAATTTTGAGTTATAATTCCCTTCAAATTTAAAGAGATCTCCGAAACTTAACTAACGGCACTTGCTGAGCAAACTGAACTGACGGCTAATCTTTGTCCGCCTCTTTTGGTAAGCTCAGAACTGCATTAATGAGCACTCAAGAAAACGTTCGGACGGTTAGCCGAGGAAACTCGTTTTTTTACTTGCGTGTGTGCAGGCCCTGACTTAACTCATATACTAATCCAACTCATGTCAAACCTAACCAATTCTAAGCTAATTCAACTCAACCCATTCTTACCCATCCCTTTCCAAGACAACTCATAACAAACTCAACCGATTCTCACCCAGCCCATTCTAATCGTACCGGCGGTTATAATCCAACCCATGCTAACTGAACGCAACCCACTCCTGCTATATAAATATGGAAAACAAGGTTTGCAATCTCAGTACAGGGTAACCACGTGGAGCTCGATGGTGCAGAGGTGCTGACGTAACCCTGAACTGAAAACATTAGTATTTATGTAATTTTTGATGGCTGTAACCGCAAGTTTCATGTACAACATCAATATCTATCAAAAGAACAGTCTGACATTCTTGGGTTTGAGGGAGGGGTTGAAATAACACCAACAGTAAAAATGGTAGAATGAACAGTGGAATGTTCAGTGACTGATGTTTCTGATGAGACACGAGGAGACGAATAGGCAGAGGGACGCCTCTCCGGCGATAGCTCTGATATTGCTGCACAGCTGGGTATTTGTCACTTCTGTTGCCATAAATTAGAGCTGATTGCGGGCACCGACACATTCCAGTGTTCTATTTCGGCCAGCACAGGTACACGGTCAGGTAATTCTACATTCAAGGTAGCACATTTGTCTGTCAAGATGCAGTATTCTTCAGCAGAGCAGGAATACGCAGTCCAGCCATTATTTCTCGGTAGAAAGAAGGCTCATTATAGTAATTGTGCTCCTTGCTATACATGGCCAACCCTGAGGTACTTATATGTAGGTTAGGCTTTGAATAGGTGAGGTTAGCTAAAAGCATAGGATCAGTTCAGTTAGATTAGGTGCTTGATCTAACAAATAAGTGCACATATTATACCTGAAACTTAACTTGGCACATACTACATCGGCACAGAATATTATGTTTAAAAACACATCAGCACTTTAATTTGACGCATTCCTCGGTGAATGAAAAGACTCAGAAATGCATGACCTCGCCATCATTCTCGGCATTACGACAATTCATCCAATAATCTTCTTGTGAGCAAAGTGCTGCATCACGTGTCCGATTATTTTATATTCATAAGGTGGCGCATTTACATTATAAGATGCTGTGTTCTTCACTAAACTAAGAAAACAAAAAAACAATGCAAGACCTAACCATAATTCTTGGCATTACGGCCGCTGAAAAATACGCCTCTTGTTATTCGCGTACTAGCGGCATTGCGTCGCTATCCTAAAGTATTCTACTGTGTTACCAAGGGCGTGTTCGATTGGGCGGTAAATTTAAGCCTGCAAAGCTTGACTTGTTTGAAAATTCAGGCAGGTGCCTTGGCTTCGACCTGCTGAATTGAGTTTCAGGCGTTGACTCCCAATCAGTTACCCTTGAGACTACAAGAAATTCAGTATTGCTCAAAAAATGGAATTTTGATCAGATTCAACTTAATCGCGTTACTTTCAACACTTGTAAAGCCCAACGCAGGCGAGAAACGAAAACTGCCGAGAGTGGCATTTCGCCCACAAATGTTTCACCAGACTCGGTGAAAAAGTCGCCTGAAGAGTGAATTCAGGAGCCTGGATCTCGGCCAATTTTTTTCATCGAGCTCAAGCAATGCAAAACAACTTCCAGATAAGTTTTCCCTGTTAACTTTTCACTGTGATGTAACCGCTCAGGCGTCAGCCGCTTGTCCCTTTGGTTTTCTGTACCGCTCTCTGCGAACTGTAATGGGGAATTTTGTTGCTGGCAACACTCTTTTGTGTGTCACCTCTCGATCTGAGCGGAGGAGACAACAGGCGTTCCCCCCTCCTCGTTTTTCTTTTTTTCTACTCTATTTGCATGAGAGTTGATAATACTTGTTAGCAAAATAACTCAAAAGGTTATGAAGGGATCTCTATGAAATTTACAGGAATTGTTAGAAATGTTGAAAAGCATAAATTATCGAATTTTGACCATGATCTGTTGGTCTGTTTGTATATTTGACTAATGTTTGTCATAATGTTTTCAGCATCATCACTCAAAAAGTTATGAACGATTCTTCAAGAAAGTTGCAGAAGCTGTTACTATCATCAAAAAGAACAAATGACTAGATTTTGGTGCTGATACAAAAGATATCCCAGCTTCAGAACTGATTTGAAATTTTTGTTAACGTTGCCTTGCTTGGCTGAGGTAGACGTTCTCAGAGCGCTCTAGTTATCACCCGAGAACGAAGTCAGAGAGGTGATAATGTTTTCGTTGAAGATTTAAGTATAAATATATTTGTAAATATATTTATATGAATATATATATTTGTCTGTCCACCCAGTGAGTGGTCGAAGAAGTTGAGCAATATTCATAATTTTTCGCAGGGAGTCTGGTGGGTTGCCTGCGATGTGATCCATGCCCAAAAAAACTAAGATTAGCTGGCCATAAAAGTGACGGCGATGAAATTTACTCTCCACCTAAAAACAGTTAGAAGGAATTCAGCTATGTTCGTGATATCTTGCAGGGAGTCTGGTGGGCTGTCTTCGATGTGCCCACGCAGAAATCAAAAACAGGATGAGCCGGCCATAAAAAATGATGGCGATGAAATTTTCTCTCACCGCCGGTGATGATCTTACACAACGAAGCGTTCTAGTTTTTTTTTCTACAAATTTGCTACTGGAATGTTTCAGAATTGGTAATACGTCCTGCACGTCCGACTATGAAAATATTTATAATATGTACGCATATTTTCATTTTGCAGATTCATTCTTAAAATCGGCAAAAAGTTTTATTTATCACCTGAGAAGAAATACCGAATAAGTTGACGTCTAATGGACTGCACTTCGCGTTATTATGGTGAGGAATGCGGAAACGGGTCGAAATGTAAACAGCTGAACTTGTATATTGTAAATTTTAAAATTTAGTTGAAATTTAACACAAGACGCCTTTTCAGTGCTTTTTGAATTCGCTATGAGAATCTATTTATATATTATATAAATATATATATATATATTATATAAATATAATTATATTATATAATTATATATATTATATATATTTTCAATTTAGATTATAAACCTTAAAAAATACAAATTAATTTATTACTAAAGTCCAAGGTTATGTGTCATATATTAAAAAATAATTTGCATCTCCCGCAGTAAGTTGCGTTAAAGCGCAATAAACATTGAAATTCACTGGTGTCAATATGAGAGCAGCAGGAGGTCTCCAATGGTGGTTATGTAATATTGTATAAGAGCAAATATATACAAAATTACTGGACAATTGCTTTATGGATACGTAAAATGCTATAATGGCCATCATTCTAGCATTTCTCGAGTAACCATATTACACATTTTCATAGTTCAAGGTTATTTTTTCATGATTTTTATATAACTACTGGTGAGTTCAACACCCCCAGATACTGCAGCATTGTGTAACTCGCCCAACTATTTAGCACATACCAGTACACGTTGCTGCAGAGACACGACGAGTCACAGCCTTACTTGGAGAATCGTATATTCAATACTCGATAGTTTGGGCAGACCATAAGGAATCAGCCATAATCATATTAAGTGTGACAAACAATCTTCTATTGTAGGCTTCCTATTGCTTCGGCGATTGATCAAATACACACAAAAGACTTGCCCGTAGTATTAGAGCAATTACCAAACGTCTCAAATCACAGGGCAGTTCAATTATTCTTCGTTCACAAATAATTTGTTCGCTACTAACCAGTTATTTTATCGTTAAATCTTTGCATGACAGATCTGGCATCTTGTATTAAAGTAAGGAGCATTTGTGATCAAGCCTAAAATATACAGGTTTCTTTTGTTTTACGAGTGTAAGATTTTACTTATTCTTTCGCCTTATGCGTCCCATTAGAAAATCTTCCGAATATATCGTCGTCGTATCAGAAGCGCTGAGTAACATTGGTTTTGCCAGGCCGTGCTGCTATCTTTTCGTTGTTTGTAACGCTGCCTGCTGGTCAGCATACAACAGATTATTACTTACAGAGCGGGTGTGGTTCTGTGGCAGTAATTTTTACCCTCGAGCAAAGCGAAGAGAGGGGAAAATGTTACCGTTGAAAATTTATGTGTATATATATATATATACATTTGTTGAAATATATATATATATAAACAGTGGCAGCTCGTGCCCTGTTTCAGGTGGGGCCTGCCGTATATTTTTATTTAAACCATTATGTGGAAAAATTATTATCTATGCTGAATTTAAATCTTATCACATTCAAGACTTGAATTCAGCATAGAAAATGGATTTTCCACGTAACTGCTTCCAAAAAAATACTCTGTGCCCCACCTAAAACAGGGCACGAGCCGCTCCTGTATATAAATATATATATTTGTCTGTCCACCCGAAAAGAGGTGTAGGAGTTGAGCAATGCTTATGATTTTTTGCAGAGAGTCTGGTGGGTCGACCTAGATGTGACCAGTGCCAAAAAAACTAGAATTAGCTGGCCATCAAAAATGACGCCATTTAATTTTGTTGTCTGTCCACCCAACAAAAGGCAGAAGGAGTCGAGTCAGAATAATAATAATTTTTTGCAGGCAGTCAGGTGGGTTGACTGAGATATGAAAAATGTTAAGAATCTAGAGTTACCTGGGCATCAAAAATGAAGGCGTAGATCAAATTTGTCCCCACCGCGGGTGATGGTCTTACGCCACGAGGGGGTTCTTGTTTCTTATTTCTAGCTTTTCCCGCCTAACGGCATGTCTTCCCTGCGGCCAGCAGTTCTTATCCATTTATTGGAGGCTTTAAATAATAATGGGATAATTTAATCTTAAGTGGCGCCTCAGGACATCCTTATTAGGGCTTCTGGCTGCGAACAATCCAAACATAGGCTGGCAGGGTCTTGATCAAAAGATATAAAATTAGTCGCAAAATCCCGCGCCCGACTCCGACAGAATATTTTCTACAAAGCGTTTGCAAGTTTAAAAGCGGCAGCATTGAGCGGTGTAGCCGCTTGAGACATCGCACTCTAGTTTTGTTTTTAATTTAGTTTATTCATTTCCCGAAATCAATGCATACAAAGCTGGAGTCGAGGTAGAAGTTCATAGTCCGTAGTATTGCATAATCTCACGCTGGAAGATTCTGACAGGCATTGAACCCCCTCCTAAACCTCTTCCACCTTTCTTGCGTCTCACCTCTCGAACAGACATTACGCGCAGGACGCGGACACACACAGGTAAAGCCTTAACCTGTTGCCAGTGCAGCACTAACTCTTGCTTCGCTAGAGCGAGCAGTAGCTAAATACAAAGGCAGGTAAACTAGAACTAGCGCAATAGTTCGACGGCAGAGAAACGATTCATTACCCTTATAGTTCATGGTAAGCTTGGGGGTAATAAGTATTTTAGGTACATGCATTTTCCACTGGACTTCTTATTCGTTTTATTTAAGATACTAGTGTCCCGAGCCGTCATTGTAAATGACGTCATATTGGGTTATTAATGACTGGTGCACGTGTACGATAAATGACGGCAGTAAGCTAGCCCTTCAGGAAAACCCCCGCTGTCTCCTGTACTTATTACAGTTCAGAAGGCTTCTTTATTGAAAATCCAGTATTCTGCCTAAGAAATTGGATATATATATTGTTAGTGGCCCGTGCCGTCATTATAAATGACGGCAAAAAATTAACACTTCACTAAAACCCCCGCCGTCTTGTGGGCTTCCTCATTTTTCCCCTATCTAATACTGAAGAAAATGATTCCAAGGTACTCAACTTTTTTTTTCGCTTTTTGAAATCTGAATTTTCTCCTATCTTATTAGTTCTATTTTTCCCCTATCTAATACTGAAGAAAAAGATTGCAAGGTACCCAATTTTTTTTTTTCGCCGAAAAAAAATTGCAAGGTTCCCCACTTTTTTTTTTACATTTTGAAATCTGAATTTTCTCCTATCTTATTCCCATAGAGCGTGACAGGAAAGATATAAATATATAAATAAATAAATAAGTAAAAACATAACGTGAATTATTATATAGTAGATAATAATATTAATTATAAATCGTAACGATGGCCTTATTTAGGCTCAAGTGCAGCAAGAGTTCAGGAACGTGATCTGTTTCACAATCATAACTAATGTAAACATCACCGACGTAAACGGTTTACTAGAGTCCGTCTGGACTTGTGCAGCGTGCTGTGGCATGTACCATCACCCGGACAGAACACTTCCTCCCAACGCTGCTACTCGCTAGCACCTCACCTAACTAATGCTGACAGACATGTGCGGACACACAGACTTACTTAAGATTCAAACAGACAGACTTACATACGATACTTACAGATAGACTCACGCATGAAGCGGATACACAGACTCACGCATTATGCGGATGCACAGAGTCACGTATGATGCTGAGACAAACTCATGCTTAATAAGGAAACGCAAACTCATGCAGGATGCGGACACACAAACTCACGCGTGATGTGGACACACAATCACAGACGCGGGCAACAACCAAGATGATGCGCACAACACAGCCAGCTCTCGCTTATGCTGCAACTGCCAGTAGCACACAGCGATTTCGATTAGAGTGCCAATAGTTGGAGCATGTAAAAAATGCGTCGTTCATTTGCCTGCTCAATCGGGATAATCGACTTGGTTAGTTTTATCTTATCGGATATGTTTATCCTGGGATGCTGGATCGGTAACAATAGTCCAGTTCGATGCAGACTGGCGAACTGGACACTATGACTGCTGAGGTTCCAGACCAGTTATAGTTAATCGGATAAGATTATTGCCAATGAAGTGGGGAAAGGAACACGCCTGTATGGGTAAGGCGATTTATAGTAAACTCTAGAGTGTTAACAGAGCCAGGTAAGCGAAAGAAAAAATATGATATATTTTGGACGGAGGGCTGCTCTTATGCAAGGGCCATGCGTATTGACGACGATTAATAATTAAATTACAAAGCGTGCATCCAGGCAACTGATATGTATCGGGAATATCTGATGCCCAGATTGCCACCTCGTTATCTTGTTAGCCCCCAATGCTTGCCTGACACAAGTATGCACTTAAACACATCAAATCATGAGGCTTTGTATCTATTATACATATACATGTACACCTACTTATACACAGGTCATTACACCTAACTACAGGTACCCAGACTCGATTACAAATATACCTGACAATCAAACACCCCGTAGCAACAGAGGACACAACACCTATTTATAGGAGGCATCGCCCTTCATCAGCCTTCACTTGCCTGTCACCTTCCGCAGCAGTAACACGTCCACGGGGCATCAGCGTTGTAGGCACAATCTAGGTAAACTTTCTCTTGATATAGTTTTATCTTAATCAGCTCAATTTCTATGTTCTCGTGCAAATAGGATGTCTATCGCAAGCAAAATATTTAAATAAATAACGTGTTCATGAATGAAATAAAATAGCACAAGAAGTATATACTCGTAGAGAAACTTTGTTTATATGCACCTTATCTAATTCGCCTTTGAGACAAATTCAGTTGCTTTTGACACATGCAAAATGCATTGACATTGTATAAATGATAGTGGTATACAATAGATTATCTTTGACGAGTCAACGAGTTCCCTTTGACGAGTCAACGAGTTCCCTTTGACGGTAGTATTAATTTTGATATCTTCTTCTGCGTTTGACAAGTGTAATGTTATTTGACAAACGTGTTGTATAAAAAACTGAATATGAGCAATTAGATTGACGAGCTTCAAAATAGATTGACAGTAGTAATTTGCTTTTGAAAAACCTGGCAGTAATTTCATAATATATTTTTTTTTTTGTTTATGCTTAGCGCGGTAAAGATTAATTTGCCAGTTCTGGTTGTTTGAACTATAAAGAAGCTTGTAATTAGCATGAATGTACTAGAAGCTTTGAGAACACATTCTGCAGTCGGGGCCTCCAGTATATTACGTACATGCAAGTTTAAAGTTTATTTATTATGTATGTAGTGTATTACATATGATTGCATGTGTATTTAGTCTTTAAATTCGTAGATGAAACCGGTTTTCGTCCGAATTAATTTTTGTAGATGAAACCGAATGATTTTTTTTGGTTTTGTATATGTAAAATACGTGTTTCATTTCTATTCAAACATTGTCAAATGAATGCGAACTTTGACAATCTTTCATTTTGCAGTGGTAATTCCAATAGCTCAATGACAATGCCAAATGTACGAGTGTGAAATTCGGTAATTTGATATGTCAAAGTGTTTGGTGATCGTCAAATTAAATTTTCATGTTTTCAAACTCATTATGCTTCTTGTCGATTAAAGCGCGGTAAGCAATGGCCGACAGTCAAAACCGGCTGAATTTGTGCCATAGGCGAATATATATGAAAATTATTGGTTGAAATAATGTGATTTTGACTTGCGAAAACAAGAATATACTACCCCAAAAATTTTATTTTCTTTGGGAACAGATTTTGTAACTTAAAACTCACTCCATGGAGTACAATATTCAAGTATTTTTCATTCCCATAAATACATATTCCATATTTTTAGTACCATCGGTATACAAATTTGACCTTGAAAATTTTTCGCAACCGAGAACTAATCGTATATGTTGTATATACAGGCTTGACAGACAAATGGAGAGACCGACATGATGCTTAAAATACGATGTATTCGACAGCGAATGATCACATTAAGGGCATATTTGATAGGGCTTTAAAATTAAACCTTTAAGGCTTAACTTATACGAGACTTCGTGCATATGCGCTGGCTGCAACCCAATGAATTAAGTGTCACGGATTGAACTGCAATCTGTTTCCCATGAAATTTCCTGAGACTCAATCTTACTTCGTAAAATGCACTTTTGAGCGAGCGAGTTTCTAACACTTGCAACACGTATTAAAGTGGCAGTTGCAAAGCTTTTACCTCAAGTTTCGGACAAACCAAGCCTTGAAGGATTAATTTCAACGC
Organism: Parhyale hawaiensis; assembly: GCA_001587735.2. NCBI lineage: Eukaryota > Metazoa > Arthropoda > Malacostraca > Amphipoda > Hyalidae > Parhyale > Parhyale hawaiensis. The sequence continues at coordinate 3,353,583 of LQNS02276930.1, read as the reverse complement.
CCAATCGAACACGTCCGAGATCTCTGTCGATAACATTGCCTTGAAATGAAAGGAAACGCGAAGACGATTGATCTCCAAGACATGTCTTTAAACTTGGGTATTTCCTCCTTACAGTCCATTATAAAGCGGATAAAAGTTCAGAAATAACTGTAGCTGAGCTCCGAGAGCTCAAACCTCCGCCAAGCAACGCAGAACTAGAAGTCAGAATGGTAGAGTGATAATCAGGTTGATGGATCACCATCAAAATTTGATCATCTGTTTCTCGTAATATTTCCAACAGAACCTGTAAATATCATAAAGATTCGTAAATGATTTTTTGAGTAATGATGCTGACGAACAAATCGACTGACACACGGACGGAAAGATCATCACCAAAATCTGAACTTCTGATGTTTGGGGCAACGCCGAGAGCGTGGGCATACGTAGGTAAAACTTGCATTGCAACGCAACTTTGTATTCGATTGCACTGCAGCGCCCTAGGCTTCGGCTTAGACATTGCTATGCTACTGAAAAGAATATCTAAGGCAGTGGTTCTTAACCTTTTTGGAGGAACCGAATCCTTCAAGTTACATAGGTACATGCATTCATCGAACCTTTTATTGGAGTATTCCATATTATTAGAATTGTTGTAAGTCTATGCAACTTTAGGTAACATCGCATATATGATAATCGTATCATATCACCGCAATCCCAATACACGGAACATCACCGCAATCCTAATACAAGGACTGTGGCGTACGTTCTGTACCTGAGATCGTCTCCCTCTAGAAGAGGAGTAGGTAATTAATGTCAGCAACAGATGCATAGAAGAGTGTACGGGTAATAAAAAAGATTCGCGCCGACAGCAGCTGAATAAAGAGTCAACTTACTAGCAAATGTTGCAGTCGACGAAAGAGAGTGTGCGGGTAATAAAAAAGATTCGCGCCGATAGCTACTGAATAAATGGCTAACTACTAGCCAAGTGTTGTCAGTCGTCTAAAGAGATGTCGTAGATAGAGGGTAATTGAGAAGACACGCTTTGTCACCGATTTGTTCGCTTGTAAGCGGCAAGTACATAACGAGCTAGTCTAGAAGCCAAATTAACTTGAAGTATTTGACAGCGGAACAAATGCAGAACAGGAATTGAATACGGAACAACTGTGGAACAATTGTAAGGCTACACTTGTTTTCGGCGTCGCTGCCCCTGCTCGCAAGGTATTTAAACTTCAGGATCGAGCAGAACGAAGCATTCTAACTAGACTTCTCATCTAGAAGCAAGAACTAGTAGGATCGCCTAGACTTCCCGCATACTGCGTTAACTGTACCAGTATCTCTCTAAGTTGTGTGAAATTAAATAGTTTCTGTGTGAATCAACGTTGACGTTTCGTTCACCATAAGACTTGGAAGAGTGCTTCAAACTCTATTCAGGACGAGACGGTCCACCAACGAGAGAAGTCGATCATCATAACCTCTAAGTTGTAACAGAGGAAATTAATGATTGAGAGTATCACATTCAGGGGACGTCTCTAAGAGCAAATACAAAGAGACAAGAGAAGTAACCCCCATGTTACTTTTACACCTTTCGTAGTTGAAAAAATAAAATGCACTTTTGTTTTTTCTTCAGAATCAAAGCATATGTACATAATCATATACTGTATTAGTGCGCAAACTGCACCATGGATTATTGGCACACAAAACACTGTGTTCAGGAAACAAAACCAGCAAACAGAGCATGAATTCACGAATCATACGAATGGGGTGAACGAAATCGCCGAACCCCTGAAACTGACTCATCGAACCCTTGGGGTTCGATCGAACCCAGGTTAAGAACCACTGATCTAAGGTATGAGTCGTTTCTTGCAGTTTGTACGCTACAATAAGCAGCAATGGTGAAGCTTTGAGAACACCTCCTACTTCTGTGTTAGTTTAAAGCTGCAATGACGCATAGTTTTAGTGTGACATTTAAGCGCCATGGGTAGTAGTCGCGACAATGTAACGTCCGAAGGGGGGGGGGGAGGGAAGTTGCGTTGCAATGCATGTTTTGCGTACGTGTGCCCACGCTCTAACAGTTCTTGTAAATTTCATGAACATCCGTCCATAACCTTTCAAGTTATATAGATAACAGACAGCCCGACAACCCCTGACAGAAACAGAACCTTCTTGAAGGATGTATTAATGACACTAAACAAAGCTGGTTCATAATAGTTTCCTATTTGAAATATAATGTCTTTCTATTTCTAGTAATTTTTTCCTTGCAGGGATCAATGGGCAAGATGAGTTTCAAGACGCCCTTCGTCTCACTTCTCTTCATAACTTTGCAAGTACCTTTGTCACTTTGCTCTTCGTGGAGGAAAACTCTTGTATCTGAATCTTCGTTCGTCAGTGGTTCCAACACAACAGAAATTTCCAGTTTATCAACCACTGTTGCTGCCATGCAGTGTGAAGTAATGACCGAATTCCAATGCCGTGTCGCCTGCGAAATCGATGAAAACGCATTCTTGTTGAGTTCTGCTTACGTTACGCCTAGTCTGGAGGATCCATCCGCCACTGACCTTCGGCAATGTTGGACAAGCCGTGAAGGAAACAATTTACTGATGCCAGAAACAGTCGAAGCGGTGTCGTCTGAGTTTGGTCATGGGCGACCGATAGAAAATCTGGTGGATGGGTTCTACAACGAAGACATTCATAGTTGCGCAATGTCAACGGAAGACTCGGCCCCGTACTTCGTCATCGACTTAAAAGAAGTTCATCGCATCCGAAAAGTGATTCTGATCGCCCAAAACGAAGGCCAATTCTCCGAACGCTTTGCAAACATCGAAGTGAGCGTTGGACTGACTCCTCCAGAAGCAAATTTTGGTGGGTACAGTTCGGTCATCGGGATGTTAGATGGTGGAGCTCCGCATCGAGGATACGCCTTCGAGATCGAGCCGGAAAATCCGCCCCTTGGGCAATACGTTGGAGTGCGACGGTCTGATACTGGATATCTTCAGGTATGCTACATGGAAATATTTTAAGCCTCTGAAAAGCATAAACGAGCCTCGGGATGGCTGGATTTCCTGAGGGCGCTGGATGGAAATCTTCTAAGTCCCCGAACAGGTCAAAAGAACCTCGACACCCTGGATATGCTCCACGTATGTCGCATGAACATACTGTAATGTAAACGCCTGAAGAGATTCTTAAGACGTTCAGCGTGCCTGATTTCTTCTGATACGCTATACACATGACTGTCTTCTGAGTCTCCAAAAGTTTATAGGACTTAATGGCTTAAAGCAAAATACTTCTCGAGTGGGACCCTCCAATTACTGGTAATAAGTCCAAAACTGGTTTGTGTTTCGGATAAACTGCGTATTTGTGCTACTTTTACAGACTTGAAGTTGATGCTTTTGCTTAGTATTTCTATAAAATTTTCTTGTATTTTTAGCGATGTTAAGTCTGTTGAAATATAAGCGATTAGTTCAGTTTCAATAGAGAAATTTAAGCAGCAGCTGGAAGTTATAAGCCTCATCAGCGGCCGGTCTGATAAGATTTCCCCCAGTGCCCATCAAAATTCATAGAAGACTCCAGATTTGCTGGTAACTTTTAACGAATTCAATATTTTGGCGACGGAGGGGAAAGTTCTGAGGCAGCGACGGGGCAACTTAGATGCACAACTTGGGGCTTATTCTTCCAAACTTTGGAGAAGAGCTTGTGTTTTGGTTTTTTGCTTGGTGAGGGAGGTGGGCTGTGCATTCAGTGGGTGTCACGGGTGAGAAGAGGGCAGGGTGGATGTGAGCACCATATGGAAAGGTCGTGGCCATCAAAGGGTAGAGTAAAAATGTACTATTCGGGATGGTGCTTATCGTAGGTTAGAACGGAAATGTACGGAAAAAGTGTTGGTGTGTTCAAAAGCCGGATTGACACTACAGTATAGACTTAGCCCTACTGGCTGTTCATGGGAAATGTTGTGTTTAAACAGTGTAGAATTCACGCTTGACGGTCCATGTAAATGGTCTATTGCCATTGTAAAAAAAAACCTTCCCAACGTATTTACTGAATAACCGTAATTCCGTGACGTGAATCAATTGCAATGAAGAGCGTGCATGCAGCAACTACCATCATTTACAAATGAAATATTATTGATACCCTGCATCAACAAAGGGGCAGTTGTAAAGGCGACTTCACACTTGATGAGCTGGAAGCCCAAAATGTGTGGCTGGCAGCCAATAAACATGTTTGTAGCTCAAAATTGTGTTGGCAGCTCGGTTTTTTAGGCTGGTAGCCGATCATCGACGCACTCCTAGGTAAAAGTTTCATTCCTTGCTCTGTGCTTGTAGCCTACAAGTAGCAGCCAGCAAAAAAATAAATCTTTTTTTTTTTTGCTGGGAGCCACATCAGTCTTGTTGAATTTCAGATGACGAATTAATATTATTATAGTGTTATTTCTAATGTAAAATGTCGCCCACAGTGGTAGTTCACTGGAAAAGGTGTGGACACCTGTGTGAAGAGGTGGTAAAATTCACCGCGATATGGGACAAGCAGCATCCTGACCATAACAAGCCCAAAGTGATAGCAGATATGTGGGCCGAAATCGACGACAAGTGCCCTGAGTATGAAAGAAGGGCACTAGTGACCGGTAGTCTCCTCTCTCTGCCCTTTGCGCAAACAGCGTTTTCACCCACACTTTTCGTTTTTGGCGCCTTCGCCTGAGCAATAGCCTGGCAGCAGCAAGTGTCCGGCGGTTCACCATCAACCTTACAGTCAACTATGAACTGAGATGCAAGCATAACCACAACTGGCTTGCGAGCCAAGCTTGCAAGCCGATCAGGTATGCTTGCAAGGCGTGGAGACTGGCTGCCAGCCACTTTTTTGGCTTCCGGCTCATCAAGTGGGAACCGGCCTTAACTGTTTGGATGTAACCGAGGGTTAGTTGGCGGTCTTAGAGAAGTGTGTGACGATTTTTTGCTGCAATTTGTAATATTCTGTCTAGCTAATTATGTTGTGCATGAATTTCAACTATATGACAGATACAATATAATCAGCTTCAAATTAATAGCAATTCCCGACCGACAGCAAAGAATCTTCCGATTGGTTATTGCTTGTGTTTACAATATAATGAAATCAGCATTACGTTAAGTTTAAGAAACGCCTGAACTAGTTTTTAAATAGGATTTCAATAGATATCAATGAATATTTGCATATTTGTGCGCTAAATTTGCCTGTAAGATTTGGATTTTAGCAAAATTGATTTAAGTCATTTCTACATTGTAGCATGTAATTTCTAACAGATTCATGCTTGCATGCAGTTTGTAAAATGTTAGCCTAAGCTGTGAAGACATGACTGTGACGTTGTATCTATTTTACTGTGGAATTGTGTTGTATTTGGAACCTCTTTCGCTGTCTCTCGTTCTTTGATGCAAATAAAATGTTCACGTAAGCAACTCATCATTTTTTTTATCCAATCTTATTTCAAAATCAATTAATTCCGATGTTTCATAAAATGAATCTTACTGGAGGTAGTTCGATGCATATGCCGTCGCTTGTTCTAGCTGTCAGTCGTCCTAGTAACGACGTAGTTTGTGGGCGACAGGCTGTGACGACTTATTTGTAGTGAGAGTATGTATGTGTGTGATACTTTTATATGGGTATCATGGGTGAGTATCGTAAAAGTGTGGGTATCATTTTATGGGTATATGAGTTTTGTTGGTGAGTAAATGTCTAAAGGAAAAGAATGTGTGCGCGTGCTATGTGGGTATGTGGTTATCATGGGTGAAGATATACTGTACATGTGTGAGTGAGTGCATCTCATTGGTTCAGTGAAAGATATGGATGAGCAGTTTGCGTGTAAGTATACACTGTAGAACGCAAACGTGAAGCGGGTGTCACACGAGTAAGCTGAGTTAGGCATGGGTGAGCTCTTTATTTATGTACATACCGTAGGTGTGCTAAGTAAGACCGGGCTCTTACTGAGTGGGTATCAGGTGGATATTATTCGTTGAGTCCTTGGGTGAGGAGACTAGCTGGTTAGTTCGAATGGAAACGGGTGGACGCAGCAGGATTGGTTGATTTAAAACAGGCTGGCGTAAATCGGGATTTTAATCGCATGATTTTTTTAGTAAAATCACTGATTTAAATGGATTTATACTTAGTTTTCTCTTTTCAATACGAGGGTAATTCAAAAAGTTCGCGGAATTGCTGATAAAATGTAACATAAATTGTAGCTTTCCTGCATACGTGCAAATGTATTGCTCTGCCAAGTGTGGTCCTCTTCTCCGCTGATTCATTCTACCAACTTTGACGTAAGTTGCTGCACTTGAATAGGCAAATGAGCAATTACTCATTTGAGCATCACCATGAAGCGTTTGGTATCGAANTACAGTCAACTGGGAACTGAGATGCAAGCATAACCACAACTGGCTTGCGAGCCAAGCTTGCAAGCCGATCAGGTATGCTTGCAAGGCGTGGAGACTGGCTGCCAGCCACATTTTTGGCTTCCGGCTCATCAAGTGGGAACCGGCCTTAACTGTTTGGATGTAACCGAGGGTTAGTTGGCGGCCTTAGAGAAGTGTGTGACGATTTCTTGCTGCAATTTGTAATATTCTGTCAAGCTAATTATGTTGTGCATGAATTTCAACAATATGACAGATACAATATAATCAGCTTCAAATTAATAGCAATTCCCGACCGACAGCAAAGAATCTTCCGATTGGTTATTGCTTGTGTTTACAATATAATGAAATCAGCATTACGTTAACTTTAAGAAACGCCTGAACTAGTTTTTAAATAGGATTTCAATAGACATCAATGAATATTTGTATATTTGTGCGCTAAGTTTGCCTGTAAGATTTGGATTTTAACAAAATTGCAAAATTGATATAATTCATTTCTACATTGTAGCATGTAATTTCTAACAGATTCATGCTTGTATGCAGCTTGTAAAATGTTAGCCTAAGCTGTGAAGACATGTCTCTGACTTTGTATCTATGTTACTGAGGCATTTTGTTGTATTTGGAACGTCTTTCGCTGTCTCTCGTTCTTTGATACAAACAAATATTCACGTAAGCAAAGCATCGCTGTTTTTTTGCAATCTTATAACAAAATCAATTAATTCTGATGTCTCATAAAATGAATCTCATATATCATTGTATGGATATGTGAGTGTTGTTGGTGTTATGTGGATGTGGGGTTATCTTGGGTGCAGATATACATATGTTAGTGAGTGCATCTCATTGGTTCAGTGAAAGATATGGATGAGCAGTTTGCGTGTAAGTATATAGAACGCAAACGTGAAGTGGGTGTAAGGAGGCATGGATGAGCTCCTTAAGTATGTATATAGGTGTGCTAAGTAAGACCGGGCTCTTCCTGAGTGGGTATCAGGTGGATATTATTCGTTGAGTCCTTGGGTGAGGAGACTAGCTGGTTAGTTCGAATGGAAACGGGTGGACGCAGCAGGATTGGTTGATTTAAAACAGGCTGGCCTAAATCGGGATTTTAATCGCATGATTTTTTAATAAAATCACTGATTTGAATGAATTTCTACTCAGTTTTCTCTTTTTAAATACGAGGGTAATTCAAAAAGTTCGCGGAATTGCTGATAATATTTAACATAAATTGTAGCTTTCTTGCGTGCGTCCAAATGTATTGCTCTGCCACGTGTGGTCCTCTTCTCCGCTGCACTTGAATAGGCAAATGAGCAATTACTCATTTGAGCATTACCATGAAGTGTTTGGTATCGAAGTTGCTGGAAGTTCGTTACTGTCTGTCTGTGGGGTGAGTGGTAATTGCGTTGCGTTCGAATGAATAAGAAATAAATTTTAGGCCTTTGTTTTGACAGCGGATTTGAGATTAATAATTCTTAGTACTTTGATATTAACAAAAATGAGGACCTCCATCTCATCGTTGAAACCACTTGTTATAACCTGACTTGTGCCATGTATAGCGGTCGGATGCCAGCTACCATATCAGACAGTTTTTGACGTTCTTGGATACGTAATGACGCTGCGAGAGAAATTTTCAGCAAACTTTTTTAATTTCCCTCGTATTTACTTCCCATACAATCGATTCAATTGCTCTCTAAACATGATAGATGTGGTTTAAATTAATGCTACACTCTTTTTAAAGCTTCTAGTGTAAACTACATATTGACTTATCATTCATCCTTGGTATCCAGGAGTACAACAAAAATATTGTGCAATGGAGAGAAATAACAGCTTAGTAGAATTGCATAACAGTATAGTTGCAGCGTGGACAGAAATGTGATTTGTATGTGACTGGAAGAAGGCTGGCAGTACTCTAAGCGTAGTAGTAGCACTTGTGTAGTTGTGTAGTTCTATGCGTAGTTTTACAGGGAGCGGTTATTGCGTCTTTTTTCCGTGCAGCACTCTTAATATCAGAGTACTGATACTTATTCGTATATGTGCAATGGCATGATATTTTGTCAGTTATGAATATTTTGGGTATCAAGAACTGTTCAAGCTACAAGCTACCCTCTGGTTATAGTATGCGTTCTGTCACGTTGCCACGCGGATCTACGCGGATCTGGTAAGCGTAACTAAACGTGCGAACGTCGGTGTGCTATGTAGCACTTACCAAGTCTTGTAGATGGTGTAGTCTGAAGACTCGTAGACGAAGATCACTGCTACGCTGTACTCTCGACTACGAGTATATATCAGTTCGGTAGAGCTATAAAGGCTTGGTAATCCAATATTACCATTATCGAGAATCTCAGTCAATGTGGGAACGTAGAAAATACTACAGATACTAGTGCTGACTTGTGGTGGGTAAGAGAAGGGCTGTAACGCCTTTAGTATATTATTTGAAATGATGGTACAGGTGGTACTTCGGTAGAATTATAGGCGTCGTACGGTACTAGCGAGCACTAAGGTGCGGCTCAAAGGCGAATATGTACACAGCGATGAGTATAAACTTCTTATCGAGTTGAGATTAGAAACCAGACTGCTGCAGGACACTAGACAGATCCGCTATTTATTGTGCAATGGAGAGATCCGTTCATCCGTTTGTTTGTCTACCTATTTTTTTCTTAGTACCATAACTGAAAAAGTTATGGACGGATTTTTACAAAATTGACATGGGTTGTTAGGTGCACAATAGCTTCAGAATTTGCTTAGTTTATGCCTCCACTCAGAGTTTTGAGTAATTTGGTAATTTTTCCCAAAGAGTAACAGACTTTATCTAATTCCTCTTAAGCATGTTAAGTACTTACAAGCTAAAAAATCACATGCAGCTATTAATGATCGTAATCACTGGGATAGACATTGCTGAAAATTTACATGTTGATGTGAAATTTTGTTGAAATGTTCTATTTTAATAAATGAATTTAACGAAATAATTATTTTCAAATGATACTATAAATGCGAAATCATAAAAAAGTCACGATGTGGCACAATGTTCATCTATACTAACTTTTAAATTATTGTTTCAAACGTTTCATTGCCCTAACGGAAATTTAAGTTTCAATTATCCAACGCATATATGAGCGGTATTGGATAATAATCAATAATATCCTATCATTTTCAAAATAGGTGCTACATTATTTGAGTTGAAAACGTTGAAACTTGGTCTTATATGGCGTCACGTTATAGTATCACGATAGGAGTACAAAGTTGATAAAATCCTGTACTAAGCGTACTCTTCAATATTGGCTTCTCATAAGATAGATGTTGGCATAGTTACCTCCGCCAAGGAGGTTATATTTTCGTCATATTTGTTTGTTTAGCTGCGTCTCCGTCTGTCAGTCACCAGGATTACATAAAAAGTTATGGATGGATTTTTGCGAAACTCACAGCGATTGTTAGGTATGTTAGGACGAATAAAATATTACCTTTTCGTGAAGATCCGTTCATCCGTTTGTTTGTCTACCTATTTTTTTCTTAGTACCACAACTGAAAAAGTTATGGACGGATTTTTACAAAATTGACATGAGTTGTTAGGTATAATACGAAGAAGAAAATTACCTAATTTTCGTGATGATATGTTTGTTCATTCATTTGTTTATCTCTGTGTTGAATTTATTACTCGCAGCAAAATAACTCAAAAAGTTATGAACGAATATTTATGAAATTCCAGGAAGCATCAGTTATGTTGAAAGACATAAATGATTAAAATTTGGTGGTGATTGTTTGATTTGTTTGTATGTTTGACTACTGTCTGCCAAAATGTTTGTTAGCAGCATAACTCGAAAAGTTATGAACGGATCATCAAGAAAATTACAGAAACTATTAGTAGTGTCAAAAGGTAGAAATGATTAGACTTTGGTAGTGATATGAAAGAAACCCTAGTTTCAGAACCAATTTGAATCTTCCGGTACAGTTGCCTTGCTTGGCGGAGGTATGCGCTCTCAGATTGCTCTAGTTACTTTTGAGATGATAGCGAATTTTGTACAAAAATAAATCAACAGAAATGAGTAAACATTTCAGTTTGAGTGACACTACGGCGGCTACTATCTTAGTTGAAAGATCCCCAATATTTGTAAATAATAGGCGTATAACTATCAGTTTCGCGCGAAAAGTAGTGTCCGATTAATCAAAAACACAAGGCAAAAAATATGTTTTAGTTTGCGTACCATGGCTGAATGGGCTACATTTTGGTGTTCTGTAAGTTCCTTAGAGGTGATGGTAGGGTTCTTTAAAACAAGAGCTTTTAATAATGCGGAATCGTGTGTTTCATATTTTAGACTTTTTTCTCAAAGCTAAAGCAGTCACCACTTCGAAAGAGAGAAAATCCCCTCCTGCAACTTCTTCCATTAACTACGTCAACCTCATAGGTGTTTTTAAAATAAATTTTGCTGCCTCACTTGCATCAACATCTTCATGAAATTTCCTCGAGTAAACCTTATTTTAGGTTACCGTTAGGTGGGGCAAATATGGGGGTAAAGTTTTTGAAAATAATAGGCAAACGTTCGATAATCTCAAAGAAAATGATACAGATTAAACACAGAGTTAATTTATATCTACAAGAAGAGGTTAAAAAATTAGTAAATTCTGTCTGAAAAATTTGTACTGGAAATCGGACATTACTCTTGGATCAACCTGATGCTATGTATGCATGGATCGTCAAAAAAATCCAAGCAACTTGCGCCTACCAATGAAGCTATTTAATGAGATAACGAAGCCAAATGAGTGATGAGCGCATTGATGTTAATTTGAGTTCCGAAACAGATGGGTTTAATGAGAGAACCGAGACATTCCGTAACATTCTACCAGAGATCGGCTCACGGTGATAGAGACCCTGAAATAACACAAAGAAAAATATCCCTCCGCACATCTGGACCAATAACATCAACATAAAATGTTGTAATTCATGCATAAACTGAGCGGATTGTATCTAAACCTCTGCTGTGAAATGAGTACAAATGAAAGCATTCAACTCAGACATTGTAGTGAAATTTGCCTAAAGAATACTGCCCTCCAAAGCGCATCATCCCTACTCTGATAATACATGTACACATGGAGGAATGAAAGTTTCCATTGTCGGGCTAAAGATGTACATAAAAACACATCATAATTAAGAAACAAGTTAAAATTGAACTTCCAAGATGGAAGTAGCAGCGATGAAAAGCAGCCTTCATGATTTGCAATATCTCTCCCCTAGACAAAAATGAGCTTTCGTTTTTTGTAAAATGTCAACATAATTTTGATAGTCTAAATTCGTTTAAGATTTAGTTGCCAAATTTCATTGAAAAGCTTTAGGACAATGCACAGTCATGATTATTAACCGACTAGCAACCACTGTTAGGACCTATTCACACTTTTTTTTACAGTATGCATCACAGTCTCGAACATTCTTTATGATTTTTATGCCATTAATCGTCAGTGACAGTACGTGGAAGCCTGGAGTCATATAAATGGTACTGTATAATCTTATCAGTCAAGTTAATTTATTATCTACTGGGTAAAAGCACATCTTTTAATTGCTTGGATCTACTGCATAAGTGAATCTATTTCAAGTTTAATGAATTGGTTCTTCAAATATTAGAACAATGTAGAATTTTCTGAGGTATTAACCAGTAATGTCTTGCATTGAAATAGTTTAATTTAGGTTTTACTTACCTAGTATGATTCCAAATTTTAAATATCCATAAAATAAAAAATCAGATTTAAATAAAAACTCAGGTTAAGTCACATAAATCAGTTTAAAAAAAACTGAAATAAGTAATACATCTTTACACCTTTATTGTTTCTAAATCATCGACAAATTGAGATTACAATCCTAAAAAACACAACTAAAATCTAGAAACAAGCCCTTAGAAGCTGACACAGCTTATTGGGCGCACGACAATTGCATATAGCTTTGCAAACAAAATTCTCTAAACTTACATTTAGATTCTTTATCAGACATGAGTTGTACTAGGGGTTTTGGGAGATCATTAAATACTGATTTAATACTTTATTAAATACTAGTGGACCCGTGCGTGAAGAATTCACGCAATAACATATACGTTTGCCTAATGTCTCTAGGCCGGTGCGGAATCTCCTCTTCTCTTATTTGCTTCTTAATTTTATTCTGTTCTTCATTGATCCTTTATCGTGCTGACATCCTTAGGTCTTCTATATAGACAGGCAGAAGTAACATCTTGAGTAAAATACTCCAACAAACTTAAACAAAATAGCAGCGTATATACAATGTGATTGCTCCGTAGCCAAGATACCGTTGATACCGTCTTCCCACCTCAAATATCTGTTTCATTTGAGGTGCTCCAATTTTGACCTATGAAGAGAAAACTGCTTCGTCAGAGGAAAACAGTAAGCTAGAAGGAAAAATTGTCTACTGCCCGTGAAAACTTATGTTTTGTCACTTTCGTTGACAATTGCATCAAAGTGGGAAGAATAACTGATGCAACGAAATCATCTGTGGGGAGAAACTACAAATCAAGAAGCATCAGAGTGCCAACGGAAACTTCGGATATCTTCAGTGCTACGATTTGAACTTCGGCAATGCAAGAAGTGCATTCAGACATTAGGTCGCCCTATACGATGCCGTAGATTCG
>LQNS02276930.1:3329623-3339758 GCA_001587735.2 Parhyale hawaiensis | reverse complement strand
TTCCGTCTCGAGGAAACCAAAGGCGCTGATTTCCTAAGGGAGTTTACTTCATTGTAGTATCGGAGTCAGAATCTGACGCCTAGGTGTCAAGATACCTGCCTGGCCTAGGGAATATTGCTCAAGGTAAGGTGTGAAAAGCGGAGCTGTTGAACCTGCCGCAGCTTTGTATCCCTGAATATGGAAAACTTATGGTGAAAGGTTGATTTGATAAACATGGCTTTAACAGTGTATTAAAACTTCATGATGTAAACGTTTGCGCCTATAACTGCTTATTTATTTCTCATGTACAAGCATATGTGTAGGTATGTATGTTTTAATCTACATATATATATATATACAGGTAGTCCTCGTTTGTAGTTGTACGAATTTCATAGGATCCATACTTTGAATTCAATTTTTTTAGTGCAGGCTCGATTTATTACCTCCGCCAAGGAGGTTATGTTTACGTCGGGATTGTCTGTCATTCTGTCTGTCATCAACATAACTCAAAAAGTTATGGACCGATTTTGACGAAATATACAGGGATTGTTAGGTATGTTAGGAAGAACAGATGATTAACTTATGGTGAAGATCTGTCCATCCGTTTGTTTGTTTATCTGCCTATTTTTTGTTAGTGTCATAACTTAAAAAGTAATGGACGGATTTTAATGAAATTTACATGAGTTGTTGGGTTTATTACCGAGAGTAAATTATCAAATTTTTGCGATGATCTGTTGTTCGTTCGTTTGTCTGTCGCTGTGTTTGGTTTTATGTTTGTTAGAGCAATAACTCAAAAAATTATGGATGAATCTTTATGAAGTTTTCAAGAATTGTTAGTTATGTTAAAAGCCACTATTGATTAAATTTTGTTTATGGTTTATGATTTTGACTAATGTTTGTTAAAATGTTTGTTAGCGCAATAACTCAAGAATTATGGATTAATCTTTATGCAATTTTCAGGAATTGTTAGTCATGCTAAAAGACATAATTGATTAAATTTTGGTGATTATCGGTTGGTCCGTTTGTGTGTTTGACTAATGTTTGTTAAAATGTTTGTTAGCGCAATAACTCAAAAATTATGGATGGATCTATATGAAATTTTCAGGAGTTGTAGTAATGTTAAAAGACATAATTTATTAAATTTTAGTGATGATCGGTAAGTCTGTTGGTGAGTTTGACTAATGTTTGCTAAAGTGTCCGTTAGCGCTATAACTCAAAAATTATAGATGGATCTTTATGAAATTTTCAGGAATTGTTAGTCATGTAAAAACACATAAATGATTAAATTTTGGTGATGATCGGCGGGTCCGTTTGTGTGTTTGACTTATGCTTGTTAAAATGTTTTTTAGCGCAATAACTAAAAAAATATGGAGGGATATTTATGAAATTTTCAGCAGTTGTTAGTAATGTTAAAAGACATTATTGATTAAATTTTGGTGATGATCGATAGGTCCGTCTGTGTGCTTAACTAATGTTTGTTAAAATATATCTTAGCGCAATAACTAAAAAATTATCGATGGATTTTTATTAAATTTTCAGGAACTGTTAGTCATGTTAAAGGACATAATTGAATAAATTTTGGTAATGGTCGGTTTGTCCGTTTGTGTGTTTGCCTTATGTTTGTTAAAATGATTGTTAGCAGCATAAATCAAAAAGTTATTAACGGATCTCCAAGAAAATTAAGGATACTGTTAATATTATCAAAAGGCGCATGTGATCATATTTTGGTGTTGATACAAAGAAAATCTTGGATCTAAGCCGATTTAAATTTTTCGGTACCGCCGTCGTGCTTGGCGGAGGTATGCACTCTCAGAGTGCTCTAGTCTATTCTACAGTTCGTTTAGTACACAGATTCTGGCAACACTATGGTTTACTCTTCGATAAACATTCTCTGTATTTCAACGAACGTAGTAGCATTATTGTCTTTCAAGATTTTGTAACAGTTATAATTACTTCCGCCAAGGAGGTTATGTTTTCGTCGTGTTTGTCTGTCTATCTGTCCTTCTGTCTGTCTGTTATTCTGTCTGTCACCAAGGTAACTCAAAAGTTATCTACGGATTTTGACGACACTTACGTGGGTTGATAGGTATATTAGGAGGAACGGATGATTAACTTTTGGTGAAGATCTGTCCATCCGTTTGTTGGTTTGTTTGTCTGCCTATTTTTTGTTAGTGCCCTAACTTTAAAAGTAATGAATGGATTTTCACGAAATTTAAATGAGTTTTGGGTTTATTACAGAAAGTAAATGATCTAATCTTTCTGATGATCTGCTTGTTCGTTTGTTTGCCGCTGTGTTTGATTTCATGTTTGAGAGCGCAATAACTCGAAAATTATGGATGGATCTTTATGAAAGTTTCAGTAATTGTTTGTAATGTGAAAAGACATATGTTATTAAATTTTGGTGGTGATCGGCTTATCCGTTTGTGTTTGACTTATGTTTGTTAAAATGTTTGTAAGCAGCCCTGCTCAAAACGTCATGGACGGATCTCCAAGAAAATTACAGACACTGTTAATATTATCAAAATGTACAAGTGATCAAATTTTGGTGTTGATAAAAAGAAAATCATGTTTCAGAGCCGATTTGAATTTTTCGTTACCGCTGCCTTGCTTGGCGGAGGTATGCACTTTCAGAGTGCTCTAGTTTTAAAGCTTTTATTCATATGAATTAATTTTCTCAGTGGTGAACTTCACGTACTAATTCCATTTAAATTATTTTTTACCCGTTTAACCCTTTAAGTACTGTCATTGAAGATGGCAGTATTTTCTCAAATTCTTTCGTTTTTTAAGTTTCAGTACTGAGAATGATGAAGGCATAACCCTACGACAATTATTTTCATTACCCGCGAACGAAGTGAAAGAGAGGCGACGATGTTTCGTTCTGTATGCGTCTATCTTTGTATGTTTGTTATTCCATCCAGAACTGCCAGAAGTCATTAAGCTATCATCACAAGCTCTTGCAGGCAGTCATGTGAGTTGACCTAGATGTGGAAAATTCCCACACGCTGACTTAGCACTTTCAGCTCCCCTTCTTTCGCGGGTGGTGATCTTACGCCGTGAGTTAGTCTAGTTTAGGTCCTGTCCTTGGTATGGGTCCTCGTATCAAAGAGCCCATTCATGACCTATATCGAGAACTACAGTAGCTATATTCCGCACCGTCATTTAAACATGGGTGTGAAATCAGATAGCTCTCAACGAAATCCTAAAATTGAAATTAGCCTGACAGAGCGGAGTGATACGTGCTGCAGCGAATCAAGGGCACAAGACAATAACAAAGTTAAAGGGATTTTCATGGCACTAGCGTACAAGGCCGTCAAAACTGACGGTGAATTATTTATACCATCCCTGTTTTCCTAGACGTTTATTGTACTGCTATGGAGAGTACTTTGAGTCTGGATACTTGATTTTACTATTTAATTCAAACATACTGAGGGAGTTGAGTACAGTCGATTGAATTTGGTTGCACCATTACCATCCTCACTCCGTTGGTCCCAAAGCGTTAGGTCTATTTCTAAATTAATGTTAAGATCAATGTTTAAGCTGGCAGCAGCGTTCGTCTAATCTATTCTTTGTGAGACAGTCCAATGGCGAATAAAACAGCCGTCCTGTATTGGTGGGAAATGAGAGTTAATATATTTATATCTTACGCAGCATTGGCAACATCCGCAGTCCAGTCTGATAATTCTGACGAGAGCTATATCGAGAACCAAATTTCACTCTATTTTATCCTATACAACGTGATTTAGGATTGGCATACTGTATATTAATAAATGTTTAACATAGAGTTATATATATTTATTTACTGTGTAAATATTTAAGGTAATCGCTGCTTACCCTAATTGAAATAGACTGGCAGTTACATTTGACTTCTCTGACGAAATATGAATATAATCCAAGATAATTATGATCCTAATTTAATAAACTTTTAACTTTAGAAATTTTCTCATATACTGACAAAAGTTTTAACAGTGCCTAATGTGAGTACATGCTTGATATATTTATATAAAGTCTATATATGTGTGTATATATTCCTGTAAAAATTGGTCACTCTTATAGTGCTTTGATCATGATGTGGGGCTGAATAGGGTAAGAAGATTGTACAGGCTAGAAAGAATTCCCTGTAAGTAGTGACGAACAAAAAGGAAAGAAAAATCAAACACTTCGCAGTTGGTGTGCTAGCTCTGTACTGCGAGCTATAACATCTGAGTGTTTATGTATCAGGTTTTGAGATGAGCATTATTCAAGAAACACTTTTAGATCTGGCCGGTTAAGCAAGACGGTCTTGAACAGACATGCTGAATCCACCTTTCTGCCAGTCATAGTTTTTTAAGGTTTAATTGCTCAGGAGACATCGGTAGTTGAGTCCAGTATTACTGACACTGGCAACCCTGTAAAATCTTGGTGATGTTTTTTTTCTTGTATCCAGGTAATATCCTAGTAATGTTTTTGTACCCTCGTGATATCTTGGTAATATTCTAGTATCTTTACAATATCCTGATGACATGGTCGTAGAATGAATTATATGAAAGACTGAATATTCACTGACACAAGTGACAAGAAAAAGAAAATGCATGACGTTCCCATTGTAATTGTAATACTAAGGATTTTTTTTACAAAACTAGCGCTACTACTGAATTGTTGAACAACTTAGAGAAGATTATCGAGTGCGAAGTTTCATACAGAGATGCGTAGACATTGTTCACGATAAAATATACATTTTTATATTTCTTTAGAGTTAGACAAGTTAGCAAAAATAGTTTGGATATCTGCAACCTAATCACAGAATGCTTCTCTCAGTGTCTCTCTGATAAAATTTCAGTAACTGATACAACTGGGTGCCTATTATCTTCGAGACCGTAATGATATTTTCAGCACTGTTCATAATCAATGCGATATTAATAGTGTATATAGATTTAGTTATTTCCTTCATCCTAGTCTTCAAAAACAAATTGTAATCTGAAAGTGTCAAGTTTTTGTTCCGTCAGAGAATCCTTCCTACAAAGGAAACATTCGGCAGGACGGTCACTGATTACAGAATATATTCACTAATCAGGGATTACAGATGTGCTTCCAGTAATGATACGTAGATCACACGTAATGAATTTCTCATAAAGAATAGGGTCTCTTCTGTTAGGAGGCACTCGAATTTTTCTAACGAAATTTTCACTATTAATTCAAATTTGAGTGATGAATATGAATGTGACGTGTATATTTTTGGAGAAATTGATATTGAGAGATAGAGAGAGATATGAAGAGCTTCATGTGTTTGTCACCCGTGAACAACATGAGAGAGGTGATAATGTTTCCGTTGAAGATTTGAGTATATATATTTGTCTGTCCACCAAATCCGTGGTCAAAGGAGTTGAGCAATCTTCATAATTTTTTGGACGGAGTTTGGTGGGTTGACTTCGATGAGACCCATGCCAAAAAAGCTAGACCTAGCATGCCATAAAAAATGACGGCGTTGAATTTTTTCCACCGGAGCGAATTTGCGTCCACCGCGACAGATCGTCTGGAGCACGGGGCGTTCTATATTTTATTGTGTTATTCTTAAGGAGGTAATGCACTGGGGCGTAGGGCACTAGCTTTGTTGGACACGGCATCCATATGAAACACTAGGATTAGCTGGCCATCGAAAATGACTTCCTTGAATTTACCCCTACCGCGAGTAATGGTCTTACGCCACAAAAGAACTAGAACGCCTCGTTCTAGTTCTTTTTTCTATTCGGCGGTTGAAATATGGAGTGATGTTCACAGAGCAAATTTATAGACTTTCGAAAGCGGGACCTTCGTAAAGTTTAGATTAGGTAAGATAAGGTTAGGTAGGGTCAAGCTAGGTTAGAGTAGTTTAAGTTAAGATAGGTTCGGTGAGGCTAGGTTTGGTGAACTGGTACAGAGAGTAGTGAAAAGCGTGCATTAGATGCATTCCCATTTTCTTTTTACTTTTTTCATTTCTCAAAATAAGTTACAGTTGTATTGAGCACTCAAACCTGTATTACTGGGGGAAATTTTGTAAAACAATCAGTCTTTCTCTGAACACTAAACAGAAATTTTATGCATTCAGATAAATAACTTTATCGTAATATAGTATGGAGGTAGGCAATTTTCTTGAGTTCCTCTAAAAAATCCCCCAGATAAGATCAAAACAACCTAATTTAGCTATAATGCAGCATTGGCAGACTTTCGATAACTCCATTTAGCTAAAAAATAAAATGTTGCGCGAAAGCAATTTCTAATTGGTAAATGTAGTATGAAGGCTACACAAAAGAGTTTGGACTAATTTACTCCTGAACATAAGGTTATCCACTCGCCTTCACCATGCTAAGAAATTGAACTAAATCTCGCCGAGGAGCAAGATTTTCAGAACACTTCCATATAACAAACTTGTAGGAACCCAAAGTCAGTTCGCCTCACCGACAGCCACTGGACTACGACGGGCTCGACGAGGTCAGTGACCCACTCGAAACCAGGCGCCGGAGCGCCGCCATCCAAGGATCCAAGCACGGTCGCGTACCCCGAAAAATTTTCCTCCGGAGGGACCACCCCGCCGCTCACTTCAATGTTTTTGAACCTTTGAGAATATGGACCGAAGCCTTGGGCGACTAACGTCACCTGAGAAACGTTGACTGGAGTTCCCAAGTCGATGACGAAATAAGGTGACTGCTGCTCATCCAACATAGCGCAGTCTTTGAATACCTTGGTGAAGATACCGTCCATGAGGTTTGCAAGTGAACGATTCGGTGCAAACGGTGAGGATGATACAGCTTCTGCTCGTAGTAACATGTTATGTTCGGGTCGCCTGGTCCAACATGTATACTTTGTTCCATTGATGGTCTCCAAGAAGCCTGGGCTAACGTAAGCTTCGCTGAAGAAGAAGGGTAGAGGAGTTTTGCAGAAAAGCCGGCAGGTGAATTCTGTCAGAGCCGCACACAAACTTGCGGCAAAGATGGGCGAGGGCGAAACTAGTGCTGGAGACATTGAACCGTTCAGGGTTCTGGCTTCTGAAATATATACTTTCGTCCAAATGACTGGAGGTGAACTGCTAACTAGGATGCCGATACTAAGAAGAACGCATGTCAGTTCAGTCTTCATTTTTGCTCATGTAGGTTCTGCCAGAAAGAGAAAAATACAGAGAAATACTAGGTGTAAATCAAACGAACTGCAAGCTATATGTTTCAATTCATTTATCTAACTGAATTTGAAATGATGAACAATATAGATACTAGACTGATAATACACCTTTGCAAAATATCCCTGTTAAACTTTTTTACAAATTTTGTGCAAAAAGGAACATTCATTTGAGGAAAAGCGCAAAAGTATTAACACTGGAATGTCACTAAGATCTCAGAGAAAACATCGCGTTGCTTGTGCCACTTCAAATTTGAGATAATATATTGAAAACCTCTTGGCAACATGAATCTCTAAAGGCATCAGTGGCAGCAAAATGTAAAAATAATAATAATAATAATAATAATAATAATAATAATAATAATAATAATAAACTTTTAGTTCGTCGGTATTTGTTGCAATTGTCTTAGTAACTTACCCAAAGTCAAGATGCGTCACGTTTGTATGTTTGAAATGAGTAGGAAATGCAATCAGTTAGAGCAAAAGTTACCGTGTTGATACTACGGCTGTCCGTCCTCTAATACCTGCTGAGCAGCAAGTGCGAACCAATACCTATTGGAGCTATTAATGTTAAATACATATTGGGATCAGTAATTCTAAATGATCAACGGAGTCATTATCGAAATTACATCCATGGCGGCAAGGCAAATCCAACTTATCATCTGATAAGTCAAGGTAGTGAATTTTCTTTGCCTTCATGTTCTCCAATAGCAGAGCTGGTGATAGAATTTGGTCTTGATGTCACTAAATTCTAGAGTAAATAATGAATGTCTGAACCTGCAATTGCAGCTAGCAGCTATTGGTATTTTAATATAAATATTTAGTCAATGAAATATGAACTGGAAGAATCATTTAAGACTTGGGCGAAATGTGTTCCTAGAATATTTAATGATTGCAAGTTACTGGGGACTTCCTCGATCACATTTGTGTTTTATTACTCTATTATTTATTTAACTCTCAGGGTAACCGGCCGTTAAAATTGACTAGTGGTTTTGAGAAAGGGCAAATTAATAGTAAATAGGCTCTACAGCACTTCAGTCATGTCCAGTAAATATTTCTGCATTTAATGCCGCAGGTCCAACTGGTTGCTAGGATCTAGGAGTAATTATAGGGAGAGACGACATAAGTCTTCGGCAGTGGGACCAAAAATGGGTTCGCGATGGCTTTCTAATGGCAGCTTTCTGCAGCGGCATCCTGATGAGCTCCGCTCTCGGAGTAACTCTAGAATGCGCAGCCCTTGTGTAATTTCGATTCAGCCAAATTGGTAGCATTGATACGGTAGCATAAATGACGCAAGTTTCACAGCTTGGCATCAAGTTGTCAATACGAATGCGTTGTGTGACCAGATTAAAGATTAAAAGCGTTAAGTGGACTAAAATTGAAGGTGTCTCTCGTCCTTAGTCGTTAGCTATCTGTATTGATCGATGGTCTACCACTACAACTGTTTATGTTTGTTATTGCTGAAGAGAAAATTCGTAATACAATATTTAGTGAGAACAATTATGTGATGCACCACATATAACAGAGACTAATATATTGTACGTCCGTAGCTGTAAACATAATATTTGGTCTTAAATATTGAGCTAGGTAGATGTTTGAAAATTGAATTGTAGGTGCGTTGAGGAACTGTATCATCCGTCAACTCAATGGCTTATGATAATAAATTTAGAATGATCTCGCTGCATAATAAAAGCCGTTAACAAGTTTTAAATTTACGTTCAGTAAAACAAAATTGTCAACGTGGTGAAAAAATACGGTATCAATCCTTCTAATTTGCTTTTAGTGATAGCATGATTGCTCAGATTATCAATAGCTGTAGTTAACTAGAGAAGTTCTCTGACAGAGTATGCCTCCGCCAAGCAACACAGTGTTGCCAAAGTTGATGTATTTGGTTTTGCAAGACTTGTCATATTACGTTTGGGCATATACTTTGTCTAAGAACCGAAGACAGATAAGGAAGTAGTCAGTATTTGTAATTTAATTATGTAAAATGTCATTACACTTAGCCCCCCCAAGCATTGCACTGCACATAATACACTGGTTAAATTGCTGTGAAAGATGTAGAAGCCTCTTTGTCAATGATGCAAAGGAAATACATATAGCTGACATAAGAAAAATTGGCCATTTAGAGGACTTGGAGTGATTTAGAATGATTTAGAATTATTGAGGAACGCTAAAACGGAGTGAAAGCAGCCTGGGTGTGCAATTGAAAGTTACAATACCGAAAGAAAAATCTCTATTGTCGAACGCCTCACTTCCATAGCATGACATATATGGAGGATGATAGGAATACTTCATGTCAGCAACAAAATCTACGGAAATTGCTACCAACGTTTAAGTATCCTATCTTATCTAGAATCCATGTACAGCCAAGTGCTTGTAAAATTTTTACAACCCAGTATTCACTTTTTTTTCAGAACATGTCGCACGGTAACTTTCATTGAATCTTAGCATGGTCAAAGTATACGAGTAAGTAGTACAGTTGTACTACTTTTCTGTAATTTCATCTAACACTGGATTTTTGGCATAATGAGATGAACTTTAGATCGATAAGGATTTGTTCTATTCAAGTTTCACAGCTTGAATTGTAGTTTACCACTGCATCTTTATAAACACGAGGAATTACAGCTGGGGAAGCGGACGTGAAGCTCGTACCGCAATATCCAGAGTGAAGCTATGTACTTAGTACAGGCTGGACAAGAATTTATACCAGTGCAAATGGTACATACAGAGTCTCTACCATGCTCTTACCCGCAAAAAATAAAGTCTACCTGTACAAATGATGCGTACAGAGTCTCTTCTTCGTTTACCAGCTGCAGACTACAAACTAAACCCTTAGACAAGAACATAAATAACCCGTGCCAATATCCCAACAAGGCGTATAGCAGAGTATCCCCCTAACTCCACAGCCCCGTAAAGCACACAAGGCAACATCTTGTAGAGAATTTTTACGACTGCCACTAAACTAATTGAGAGGCTCGACGCCGAGACGTTGAGAAGCAGCTGCGACCTACGGGATTACTTTGTGTTT
>LQNS02276930.1:3225512-3239228 GCA_001587735.2 Parhyale hawaiensis | reverse complement strand
TTAAAAATCGTCTTGACGTATATTGGGAGAGACATCCTCCGCAACTAAGAACTCCTCCTCCGGGAGTTGCAAACACTTAACGGCCAAAGCTTCCGAGGCAACCTTAGCCCATCTCATTCTCTCTCCCGCTCCAACTACACAGTTTGATGTCTCTAAGCTCCGCATGTCAGCGGCTCTTGAACGTGCTTGCGTGCATTCAAGATCGTCTTTTGGGAAGGACTCTACACCTCCCCTTTTTTTTTCTCTCTCTCTCTTTTCTCCTGTCTTCTGTATCTTACTAACATAATGGCAATAGCTCATAGAGTGCTGGGGCGTATGTTGCGGTGTCTCTTTGGGAATGGACCTATTGGTTCGTCTACTGCCGCCAATCTAATCTTATCTAATTTGACCGCATCCCTGCTAGATAATCCACACGCACCACATCGTGCTGCTGATACATGCCACTTGGCCCCACAGCCGTGTACGGCTTCCGTCGACAACAAATCATCAAGAGGTATGGCACCATCGACAGAAAGTTCTACTGCAAAGACCTGTGCTCCTCAACGCTCTCCATTACTGGCGAAGGTCAGTACCCCGCAGAAGCTTTTTAGCCACCAGTTGCTGAATAAGCACGGGAAGCGCCGCAAGAGTTCGCTTGCTTGGGTTGGTATTGGATTTTGATATCTTCAGTGTACATCATTGTTATCAGCAGCTCTAGGGAGTCACTGAAGATACTGTATATATGTACAGAGAATGTGGCCAAATGGCTCAACCAAGCACATTTAGTTATGTGGACCAAGGAAAAGTAGTTGGTACTAAATATGGCAGGGAACTGCTTAGTTAATATGCCAAGTACCTCAACCCAAAACAATTATATTTGCAAGGCTAGTAGATGTAGTTGTATGTGCTACGTTAGTACGAAGAACTTCTATCCTCGGTCCTCACAACCAAATGTGTTTGGTTGAACAACCTGTTACGAAAATAAACCATAAAACCTGCAGTACGAGCCTACCGAGAACTTTTCAGCGCCCCTGGCATGTGTTCAATAAAGTGAACATTTGTGTTGTATGGTTGACAAACAGCGCCGAGCTACAGGCTATTGAGTCGCTCCATTTGCATTTTTGTCAAGTGCTGACTCAATTTCATATGAGGACTTTGGACGCCGACCTTCTGCAGGGAATAGGAGACTGTGAAGGGTTGAAACGGGACAGCGTGGGACAGGAAGGGATAGGGCAAGTCAGTATGAAGCAAGGAGAGGTTAGAATAGGTAACGATAGGCGTGGTTAGACTGAAATGAGTAACGATGGGTCAAGATTGGTTAAAATGGCTCACGATAGGTAAGAATGAATCAGGATGGATCAGAATGGGTTAAAATGGGTTAGCATGGGTATGAAGAGGTCACGATGGGCTACAATGGGCCAAGACGGCTCATAATAGGTAAGGATGCATCAAGATGAATATGAATAAGTTAGTATTGGCTAGCATGGGTCAGAATGGTTAAAGATGATTCATAATGGAACGAGCTAGATAAGAACGGATCAGAAAGGACGATCATTAAGAGGGGCACTTAAGTACTGGAGGCCGATACTTATTCAACACTGTAGGAGCTCAGAAAAAAGGCTTTTGAAAATTAACTTATATTTAGGATTTAATAATGATAACAATTAGGCAAATGAACTTTGACACCCGTTATGCGCAAATTACTGATTAAAAACTGAAAAATATATAGAGGGATATAGACTATATGATTTAATGGCGCATTTAGAAGCCGAAAATAACAGCAAAGAAACTTCTCTTTCTGTTCATGCTAACAGTCGTGTACAGCTAGGGTCGATACATTGCCCGGGTCTATCGATGTACGATTTAAAATATAGAAAGAGAGGAGTGCGGTTTCTCTCACTGTGGTGGATGTGAAGACATACTTTTTCTATATATCCTACTTTGGCGTGGTCCGGAGCCATTTCTATGCTTTTTTTTATTTCTTTTAATAGAGTCTTGTTCCTCTGTGTGGGGTTCGGCTGCCGCTAGTCAACTTCATCTGCTTGACTGACTTGTCGGCTCTGCCAGTCAGTTGTGCGCTCAGAATAGTTTGGTAAAGTTATCCCATAAACGGGAGTTCCTTGCCTCTGCATGCTGTACGAGGTGTTCAATAATGAGGGGCATGGGCTGAACTTCTCTGTTCCTAGGATCTTTGAACTAAACGCGCGATCTGTATCTGTGGCCCATCCCATTATTTTGAGAAAGGTTAGGTCCAAACTAGGCAGTTTGGTCGGTGTTTCACACCTGGAACTACTCGTCTGGAATTTGTTGCCAGGATCGGCGTTCAGTTGCGGATACTGGAAATATTCACGAAGCTAAAGGACATGAAACGCAGGTGTATGAAGATTGTTTTATGATATACGCTTCACGTACACCGTGTTCCCTTCGCCAATTTTGGAGAGCATTATCCCTCTCCGAAACCTTTTTATATCAGGATTAATTTAATTAAAACATTGTCCGTAAAAAATTCACTTCTGACTGACTAACGAAGGCGGACGGAATGATGCCGTCTAACTGCTGCACCAGGAAGAAATCCTTCTGAGAAAGTTTCAATTGAGTTTTTTGGTGGAAGGAAGACAAAGAAGTTGGTGGAAGTTCTATTGTGTCTATTGTCTATCAGATGTAATAATAAAATAAATTTGCAATGTCACCACCCCTTTGAAGCTACACTAGCAATGTGAACATGAAACGATAGAGGAATGCGTATCTCAAAGCCTTTGTACGGAGTTCAATGCTATCTAAAAAAGTTAAAAATAAAAGATTTATGTCCTAACAAAGAGCAGACTCTCTATCTTCCCTAATGAAGTAATCAAATAGAGATCAATCGGAGTTTTTTATGGTAACGCTGGAAAGTCTTTCTTTAGAGACTTGGTTGTTAGCTTTTGCCTTTTGGCTTTCCATTTCAAATAATGGAGCTGCATAGAAAAAGAAAATAACTAATGAACTGCTATCGTTGAAATATGTAGATATAAGGTTAGCAAGAAAGTAATGTTTTTGTTGTAGCAATTACTTCGGTATCTTCTTCCGATTCTCAATCATAAAGTCCAAATAAATTTCTGTGTTACTGTCGCAATCACTATTTCACAAACAATAATTAGGTGTATTAAATAGATATAATTATTAATAGGTTCAACCATCAAGAAATGAACTTATGAGGAGTACCTAAAGCTCTATGAACACAAAAAAGGCACCACAGGTGCACAAGCTGCAAAAACATTTGTGTTGTCGATAAGACAGATGTTTTCAATGTTCGAGAATGGTAAGGATGATGGGCTTAATTATCGTCTAAAGATTTTATCTTTAAAGATCATCCTCCGCCAGGAAAGCCAAAGTCAATTCATGCCTTTGGAGATGCAGTAGAGACGAATCTAAAATTCAACAGAAGTGAATTGTGCCAACAATTCAATAAATCTTATTCCACAACTAGAGAGAGTCTCTGAGAGCGCATACCCCCGTCAAGCAACGCTGCGTTAGCGAGGAAAAAATATAATTATTCCAGAAACTAGGCTTTTCCATTTGATCAGCAGCGAAATTTGGTAATTGTGCTTTTTAATCGTTCTCATAATTCCTGTAAAATTCTTGAAGGGCCAAGGCGGTGGCACAGAGAGAAGCAGACAAACGGACGAACCGATCACAAAAATTTGGTCATATAACAATTAGTGCAAATTCCAGGAAGATCCGTCCATAACTTTTTGAGTAATGTTACCATCAAACGGACAGACAAACAACAAACGGTTTAACTGATCTTCACTAATGGTTAATCATATGTTGCGCTTAACATACTTGTCAATCCCAGCAAATTTCTTGTCCGTGCTTAACTGTTTGAGTTTGAACCACAAACAAATAAGCAGAAAGACAGTCTTCGAGAATAACCTAACCTCTCAGGAGAGGTAATAATTGCACACCATCAGGAACCATGGAAGATCTCAAAATTTGGACAATGGGCTCTCAGTGATCAATGATACACACTTTACTGTCACGGATCCGTAGGAAACAATAACTTGGGAAATATTTTCAGTCTGAAAGCGCAATTGAGTTTTTTACGACAGCGTTCAGCAGAGAATATAAAGATTAGGACCAAACCTAGTGCCCAGCCCTGCAGTTCCAAAGCGAGTACAGCTAGCTAGGAAGTTCACGTTCAGTTTATCGACAAAACCTGGCTGCTTTTTTTAAAGTACGCATCAAAAAGCTAGTGGAATGCTGGAGGAAAATGATTGAAAATGAGGGAAACATCTACAGAAATTGCAATTTACTATTAAACATTCCAGTTTTGAAATAAATTAAACTTACATCTTTTCGAAAAAAAAATACAAAAGTACTTTCTTTCGAACCTACTGCATGAGCAACAGTTAAAACACGAATAACACATGTGTCGTAAGTCTGATCGTTGCAACGATACAGTATAGGTTTTACCCCAAAACCAGCGCCAGCATTTTTGTAGGGTACGAAAAGCCAAAGCTATAGGTTCCCACGGGGGCATGAGATGGTGTGCCGGTTTCGGCGTACTGCTTTTCAGGGTAGAACATTTTCTTTTAGAAATGCACGAAATTGCAGCACGCGTCAAGTTGAAAATAATACTTTAGTTCGGAATGAAATGATCGATTAGAATAAATTATTCTCTGTGCCTAAGTAAAAATTCGCAAGACTTTTCAGTCTTTGCAAAACAAACAAGCAAAAAAGTACATACATTATCAAAGAAATTATAATACATAAGCTTGCATACAGTCATGTGATTATTGTTTTCGTTTCATTTTCTGAGTCTCCCAGGAATGTTTTCAGATACAGATACAAATTATGCAGGTACCATTGCATTTCACAGCTTACGAAGCCTGGAAACTAAACTGGTACTTCTGCTAGAATTTCTTCTTTTTTGCAGTTTCTGGAATTTTCTATGTATGTAGATAAAGAGAAAATTTTTTCCAACTATTACAGTCCAAACGTATTTTCCCAACCACCAATCTGCTTGGGTTCGGAGTAAAATAGTTTGGGCAGCTCCGGAACCAAGCCCAGATTCAGTCTACCATAAAGAAGATTCCAGCATCTACTCACGTTTCTTTTGTCAGGGCAAAACCTAAGCTCTGCTACAGCCCTGCTTTGCTCGGTCAAGCATATCACAAAATTATAACTAGCCCATCCGTAAATTAGCCCGTCCTTACTCAAACACGTCACATAAAATGTGATATGACCTGTTTAACTTGCACTCTGTACGGCTGCGCCTGAGCATGGGCTGGCGAGGCAGCACGCAGGTTCAGCTTGTTTAAACTGTCAGTAAAATTTCATACCGTATAAGTGGACTGTGTCCACTCCCTGCGTGGACCTGATCCTGACACAGTTCACTCTCAGACTGCCCATAAAATGCACAAAAAAACATGTGTTTATTTCTGTATTTCTTGAAATATTTGTAAGTTAGACTTATCATCGCCCTATTGCAAACCTTACAAGAACATCTCTGAACTTTCCTCACAAATAAAACAAATCCCAAAAATGGTATTCTTTGGCATTCTGGGCCATCGAAAGATGTGTGCAAGCGTTCAAATTTTAAATGTATAGCACAAAAATGCATGCATAATCCAACCTTCTCTGGCGTCGACAGATGTAACAATTGCGTCCTCGCAGCAGCCCACAGCCCGCTTCATAACGCCGACAAGAGTGCCAGACTACACTTACAGTACGGTGCTCAGCAAGGCTCATGCAAACACACACACCCACCCCACTGACGCCAATACAGCTCTCTCTTTCGCTTCGCTACAACAGGTAGTATAAATCACAAGAAACCCTTAAATTTCACCCATACTACAAAAAATCCATAAATCCGACCAGGGTCTGCCACTGCAAGTTGTCAAAACCAGCTAAAAGTTTGGACTATCTGAGCGCCATAGCCCATCTATACGTATGCCGAACACCGCAGAAGAACTCCCATCACTTCGTCTCGCCCGCCGAAACGTGAGGTGCTTTCAAATAAGAATATCCATTGTGGGATACTCAGAGTAAGTTGTTCTATTGCTGCAGTGCAACCAACAAGTGGGACATTTTGTGGCACAGCAACAAACTGCCGTGATGAAGCGGCACAAAGTTCCGACACCAATGCATGACGACGCAAGTCAAATCCATCACAAGAAAGGCACCGATTGTGCCATTGTGAAGAGAGGGCGCGTGATGAGAATAGACAGGCAGTACAGCGACTGTCGGGGCATGAGGGCGAATATGGAACTTTATGGTGTGTGAGCTAAAGCTTAGGGTGATAGCTTTGTTCGGAGACAACATCAATATAAGCTTTTGGATATTGTCTGAAAGTGTGTCTAGAATATATGGTTTGATACAGTAGGCTTGGCTGGCTTTTAAAATGCAGGAAGATGGGTTAGTAAAGCAGTGGGATGCATTGACATGGAAGCAATAATGCAGTCAAGTGCATTAACATGAAAATAGTGTAATGTTTCGTGGCTACAGCTTTTTGTGGAAGGACGTACTGTAATGATAGTATGATAGCTATCTAAGACACAATAGTCATAATATACTAGAAACTGAGTGAACTTCAATAAAAAATTGACTGGGAATATGCCGCCCGATGTTCTCTGATACGACAGTTACAGGAGCAAGCAATAAGGAGCGCTAAAAGTCATAATTGTTTCATGACGCTTCGGAAGAGGACGGGGAGATAGCCTTGTTTACAAATCTATCAAGAAAATATTTCACATGTGAATGGAAAATTGTATCGCGTTCAAATTTTCCATGGCCTTTGGAAATATTTGAATATAACGTAAGCATTGCTTAAACAGTCATATTTATAAAAAATAATCAAACGATAATTTGTCCGGACACGATACCAAATATAGTAACAAACTGAAAATTGCCGTGCGAAATCTTAATTAAGTCACTCAAATCAAGGTGAATTATAAGTAAATGTGTGTCTATGGTCTTCGCAACATACATTACTTGTAGCGTACCAAAATGGTGCTTTTGGATAGTTCACAACAATATGTGCTCCAGAAATTATTTTCTATGTAGTCACTACCATTCTCAATGAACTTTTGCCAGCGTGCGCGCTTGATGCACTGCACCCTCAAACCTATATAAGCCGTTGCGTAGCTAGAGACGGCGTTAGATCATCTTCAGAAACACCTCCAGTCACACAGCCACCTAGCCGTTATAAGCTATTGTGTGTAGCGCACCTTCAAGAGAAACATTTAGATTGAAATACTAAGATTGGTAATTGTCGCAAGTATACAGACACCTGTACTCACTGTGTGCTTTTCTTTATTGAATATCAACTACAAGAGAATCACAGGTGTTTATATCCATACCAACCATCACGTTGACTGACCCATCCTCGAGTACATCGTATCTGCAATACCAAGTTACCTACAATCTACAGGTGCCGTCATAGAGGCGACGGTACCATTTACTTTGATTCTACGAGCTTTAAAAGCCTCGAGACCGGAACAAGCTTCTTATAATTAGATCGTCTCAAGAGACATTCCTTCAACAATACAGCAGTTCGGGTAATTCCCCAAACCGATCTGTCACACCAGCGATAAATGAGAGCCTTGATGCTTAGTCGTGAAACTCAGAGCCTGCCGAGGCAGTCAATTTTTTCAAGGCTGCGATTACGGCGTTATTG
This sequence comes from Parhyale hawaiensis, assembly GCA_001587735.2. NCBI lineage: Eukaryota > Metazoa > Arthropoda > Malacostraca > Amphipoda > Hyalidae > Parhyale > Parhyale hawaiensis. Next base: position 3,231,592 of record LQNS02276930.1, on the reverse strand, counting down.
TCGGGGAAACGCTGCAAACTTAATGCGTTCCACAGAGGTCCAAAGAAGCTGAAGTTTGACGATGGCAGGTCTGGACTATATCGTTGGTAAGACAGCGCCTTCCAGCCGAACTTTGCCACACATTCTGTGTTCTTCAAACTTGTGTGTGGCTTGGCGTTGTCGTGTTGCCAACGGATTGCTTCCATTTTTCCAGGCCTTACACTGCTAATCCGGGCCTTCAGCTTTGTCAGCCAGAGTTGAGATCCACGTCCAACTCTTCTCGCATTTCATTCAACATGTCACCACGTCAATATCTGCAAGAAAGAGATGAGCCTTTCAGGTCATGCACAAGTTCAGTCATCATAACAATGCAATTTGCAATCCCCTCGGATTCCTTCAGAGAAAATGAAAAATAGGAGACATTACTTTTGGAACAACCCTCGCAGATAGCCCGTAACAGTGCAATCCCGTATTTAGATAGCCCCGCAACAAACAATACTGTCACATATTTAGATAGCCCTACAGCAATTACAATACGACCAAGTATTTGGTTGGCCTTGCAACAATAGGGCCACATATTTAGTCAGCCTCGTAACAATACGGCCACGTATTTAGATAGCCCCGCAACATTACGGCATGCGTTTGGATAGCCCTGCAACCATACGGCCAGTAATACGGTGATGCAGAAAGCCTTTGTAGGTGTAACGAGTGCNAGCTTCTTATAATTAGATCGTCTCAAGAGACATTCCTTCAACAATACAGCAGTTCGGGTAATTCCCCAAACCGATCTGTCACACCAGCGATAAATGAGAGCCTTGATGCTTAGTCGTGAAACTCAGAGCCTGCCGAGGCAGTCCATTTTTTCAAGGCTGCGATTACGGCGTTTTGTCGGGGAAACGCTGCCCACGTAATGCGTTCCACAGAGGTCCATAGAAGCTGAAGTTTAACGATGGCAGGTCGGGACTATATCGTAGGTAAGATAGCGCCTTCCAGCCGAACTTTACCACACATTCTGCGATCTTCAAACTTGTGTGTGGCTTGGTGTTGTCGTGTTGAAAACGGAATGTTTCCCTTTTTTCAGGCCTTACACTGCTAATCCGGGCCTTCAGCTTTGTCAGCGATTCAACCTAATGGCCAGAGTTGAGATCCACGTCCAACTCTTCTCGCATTTCATTCAACATTATCCGTCGATCGGTGCGGATGAGTTGATCGAATGGCAGTTTGTTTTCAGAGGTGGTGGCTGTGCATGGGCGTCCGGAGCGCACTTTGTCTCTACAACATCTTCGTCGCCATTTTGAAATCGACGAACCCATCTCCTAACTGTGCTGACATCAACTGCATCGGCTTCGTAAACGTTGACCAGGCGCCGGTGAATGTTGATTGGTTTAATTTTTTTCTACATAGAGGAATTCGATGACGCATCTCTGCTTCGGACGCACGTCCAGAGAGTGATTGCTCTCTTCAAGTGTCACCACGTCAATATCTGCAAGAAAGAGATGAGCCTTTCAGGTCATGCATAAGTTCAGTCATCTTAACAATGCAATTTGCAATGCCCTCGGATTCCTTCAGAGAAAATGAAAAATAGGAGACATTACTTTTGGAACAACCCTCGCAGATAGCCCGTAACAGTGCAATCCCGTATTTAGATAGCCCGTCAACAATCAATACTGATAACCCTACAGCAATTACAATACGGCCAAGTATTTGGTTGGCCTTGCAACAATAGGGAAACATATTTAGTCAGCCTCGTAACAATACGGCCACGTATTTAGATAGCCCCGCAACATTACGGCATGCGTTTGGATAGCCCTGCAACCATACGGCCAGTAATACGGTGATGCAGAAAGCCTTTGTAGGTGTAACGAGTGCAGCGCCAAGTCTTTCTTTCCCGAAATGGCAATCGCGGCGCCAAAACGAACCATTAACGAACAAATTGCGGAGCTCCGCGAGCTGTTCAGCAGCGCAGTGGCTCCGGCAAGTCGGAGGGGCAACTCAGCTGTGTCATCATCTGCATTGAGGCGGGTTCATACGCCAGTCTTCCAGCCCCTGTAAGTAAAACGAAGTGCTTCAACACTTCTTCGTGTCCTTTCAAACACCGCTGTGTGTTTATAAAAACTGACTAACTGTTAGCCGTAATGTCGGATCGGACGTCAAGTGTCACTAGGGAAGTTTTGCGTATTTCTTTAACATAGACCGCAAACGTACTTGACTCTTAGGTCTGACGCTGGTGGCCAAAAGTCGGCAAAGGAAAAATGGGATTTTCTCAAGAGCTATTCTTTCCCCCTATCTAATACTGAAGAAAAAAATTCCAAGGTACCTAACATTTAATGGCGGAGAATTAAGGTATCTTGGATACGGTGGGGACGCACTTGGGCGCTTGCCTGCATGACCGTGTCTGGACATGTTCATAATAGCTCTTGGGAAAATCCCATTTTTCCCATTTTGGCTGCCAGTGTCAGAGGCCACTTGGACCTAAGAGTCAAGTACTGTTGTGGTCTATGTCTTTAAAAATAACCCATTAACTACGGCATGCGTATCTTGGATACCGTTGCGGGAACGGATATTTCCGTCATACGCAGTCAATGGGTTACCGATAATATCTGCACTATGGTTGTGTCTCTACAATGCACTTTATTTTTAGGCAACATTATTCAAACTGGAGCACTCTGAGAGCGCACACCTCCGCCAAGCGAGGCAACGGTAGCAAAAAATTCAAATTGGCTCTGAAACCATAATTTTCTTTGTATAAACTCCAAAATCTAATCATTTGTGCCTTTGAATAGTAATAACAGCTTGTGCAATTTTTTTGAAGATCTGTTCATAACTTTTTGAGTTATACTGCTAACAAACGCTATGACAAACATGAGTCAAACATACAAACGAACAAACCAATCTGCACCAAAATTCAATCATTTATGTGTTTAACATTACTAACAACCCCTATAAATTTCATAAAGATCCATTCATTATTTTTTGAGTTATTGTACTAACAAGCATAAAATTAAAACTGTGACACACGAACGAACGAACAAACGGATCATTACTAAAATTTTGTCATTTACTCTTTGTTATAGACCTTAATTCAAGTTAATTTCATAAAAATCCATCCATAAATTTTTGAGTTATGGCAGTGAGAAAAATGAGGCAGACAAACAAATAAACAAATGGATGGACGGATCTTCACCAAAAGTTAATCATCTGTTTCTCCTAACATACCTGACAGTCACTGTAAATTTGGTGCAAATCGTTTCATAACTTTTTGAGTTATCTTGGTGACAGAGAGACACACAACGACGAAAACATATCCTCTTTGGCGGAGGTAAAAATCATGAACGAATCCTCACAAAGAACAAATGATCAGATTTTGCTGGTAATTCATCCGTCCTCTTGAATGTTTGCCGGTCAGCCTATCATTCTGTCTTAGCATTATGTTACTGGGTGGAGGTCTGCGCTCTCGGAGTTCTACTCTGGTTAGAATTCGGAAAGCTGTGCGATTTTCCGTCGTTTACAAGGGAGCGACCTAACAATCGCATTCTTGACGGGCTCTGACGCGGTTAAAAGACTATCGAGTAACCGGACTTTTAGCATATGCAAAATAATTAAATGAATAAAAACATGAATCACACCACTTATTCTAAAACTTTAGGTACTACATTGCTTGAAATATCTATACTCTTTGACATTAATAGCGTTGTTCCTACCTTCGTGTGTTATGCTCTTCATCAGTAACAGATAGCAGGAAATTAGATATAATCTTATAATGTAGTTCGGTTGTATCCATGATACGGAAGATGAAATCTAACTCGGCTGCATGAACGTGCACGTTAATTTTAAAAGTGATACGGGCAATACAATTGGACAATACGTCAAATATATAATTCGCTTACGCACAGGCGGTATTGAATATAGCTTTCAAAGCAAAGGCGCTGGTTTTGGATACCCACACTGCTAGGAGTGAACGGGGATAAATAGCGCGTTGTCTATGACCAGCTAAATAACACTTGACTTTTGCAAAAGTAAAAAAATGGTGATAACGATCCAACAGGTCACGGGCAGTTTAGTATACTCTAAAAACTTGATAATATTTGTTCGTTACTGTAGAATTTCCAGGGGTTCAACCTGAAAGGCCCCGCCAGACAGTGAAATTTTTATGGGTGCAGCAGGTGAGAATAATTTTAGTTCATTAGTGCAAGGAATAGGGAAGATGAGGATAGAGGTACTAAAACCGTCTCGTATATTAGACATCTGCTTGCGAAGAAACACAGCGAAGTGAGAAAATGAACACAACTACTGGATATTTACCTCCGCCAAGGAGGTTATGTTTTCGTCGTGTTTGTCTGTCACCAAGATAACTCAAAAGTTATGAACCGATTTCATTGAAATTTACAGGGATTGTTAGGTATGTTAGGAGAAACAGATGATTAACTTTTGGTGAAGATATGTCCATCCGTTTGTTTGTTTGTTTGTTTGGCTGCCTCATTTTTCTCAATGGCATAACTCAGAAAGTTTAGGAAGGATTTTGATGAAATTAACATGAGTTGTTAGGTATATAACAAAGAGTAAATGACCAAATTTTAGTAATGATCTGTTTGTTCGTTCGTTTGTCACTGTTTTTAATTTTATGCTTGTTAACACAATAACTCAAAAAATAATGGATGGATCTTTATGAAATTTATAGCGGTTGTTAGTAATGTTAAAAGACACAATTGATCAAGTTTTGGTGCAGATCGATATTTTGGTTTTCATGTTTTACTCATGTTTGTCATAACTTTTGTTAACAGTCTAACTCAAAAAGTTATGAACGGATTTTCAAGAAAATTGCACACGCTGTTTTTACTACCAAAAGGCACAAATGATTAAATTTTGGAGTCTATATAAAAAATTATAGTTTCAGAGCCAATTTGAATTTTTTGTTACCGTTGCCCCGCTTGGCGGAGGAATGCGCTCTCAGAGTTCTCTTGTTTTTCTTTGTGATCTACTGGAATCCCAGAAATTTCCTGCCCATACTCTACCGGAATTCTGAAAATTTTCTTCCCATGCTCTACAGGAATTCTGAACAATTTCTACCCATTCTCTACTGGAGTCCTTGGAAATTTCCTCCTATACTCTAACAAAAGTAGAATTCTCACGTAAACCCACAGTGAACAGCATAGTACAACCTCACAGAACAACGCTCTAGCACGTATTGAGACAGACATTATCCCCAGGCTGCAAAAACACATCATACTGCCGCCAACACAGCCTTGCCTTCGCTTCGTTAGAGTAAACTGTTAAAAATTACATTTTTGAGCCCTTGAGCGTAGAAAAAATGATTTTTCACATGGGCATGGAGGTCGACGTCAACAAATGCTTTAATAACGAGAATATTCTTCAAATTTCCATCCTCTATTGAAACGAGGCAGCTAACAGATTAGCCTGATTAATTGGTGTAAAAATTGCAACAAAGGTAAAATAAATATTAGGAATTCGGAGATTATTTCCTGTGGGAAGATAACAAGAAGGATGCAATACAACGTAAAAGTAAATCGGGAAAAACTCCGCAAACACCTAGACCGACATCAAGAGTACGTGCGCCACACAGGCAAACACGCAGAACATCAGGGCTAATGCACAGGTGGGTATGTCGGTATTCTTTTGCTGGTGGAGGAGGTTGGTACCTTCCGTCGACTAAAAAGCCCACGAGAAAATTAAGTTTTTTGTAAGCTCAAGGGCTCAAAAATGTAATTTTTCTCTATGGGGCAGTTTGGTCAAAGTCAACAAATGCTATCGTAAAACACGGCCGCAGGAGGATGGCAGCAGCAACGTAACTGGAAGTAAAGAATGGAGCGATCTGAGTCCAAAGGAAGAGGTTAAGGCCGAACTCAGGAAGAAGAAGTTGGCAAAAAGCCACCCGCAACTCATAGGACGTTATGTACAGGAGATAAGTAAGACCGAATGAAAACATTCGGTGTAGACCAATTGGCCCTGTGGATGATGTCAAGTATGGGAATGTTACCAGTTACCCTCCGTGGCGGTCGGTTGTGATGTGTACGGTGCTCCGCTAGAGTAGATAAAATCAGAAAGCTATAGATTTTCTCTAAAGCAATAAACCAATTAAGTGT
>LQNS02276930.1:3145184-3159083 GCA_001587735.2 Parhyale hawaiensis | reverse complement strand
GATATTACTTCTCCATCGACCATAGTACTGTTATGAATTTGCTTATGTAAGATGCACTGCACTGCTGAAGTGAAGGAACATAGGAAATAAGCGTGCTATGCCTAAGTTCTCCTGAACAACACCAACCTTCCCTTCTGTGATACGATGAAAAGCAACTCTTTTTTTTTTGCTCATAGTAAATACTGAGCTCTGTATCCATGATACTCGGTGTCATATAATTTGGGAGCTTTTTTGCTCAAGCGAAAGCTTATTCTGTTGAAAGTAAGAACCGAAATTGAAAGAAATTATACGCTGCCAAGAAATCCTCGTGTTCTTTCCCCCCACCCTTCGCCTGCTGACCGCTGAAGAATATCTTACCATTTGCTTCGTTGATTAGGTGTCAGTTAGCGCATCAGCGTGAACTCAGAGCAGCTGAAGTTTGGATGAAGGAAAACTCAGAAGATGGTCCAAATCACGTAGTACGAGAGTGTTAAAAGAAGCAGTACGTATCTTCCTTGATTGGACTTCAAAGTTGGCAAAAAAAAAAAATGCATTCAGAGATACGTTTGCCATCATCTGCAATTTGATCCAGTTTCTACCAATCAGTTTTCAGTGAAGCTTGACAGGATGACCTAAGCCTCCAACCTGGGCTATTTTCGCCTATCTGTTATCTTAAAGCGTGACAGAAAATCGACTGATAAATAAACAAACAAACAAACACATAGATGTGTATACACATCGGTCTGTATTATATTGTAGGTTTATAAATAAATGAACACACGACGGGAACTATTATATTGTACTGGTAATAAGTGCTGAATGTTATCACCCTGGTGCTCAGTACTGGCTATTCATTTTCTTAAAGCGTGGCAGAATGTGGAAAGATAAACAAGTAAATAGAATCTGTACTATATGTATTGAAGGCCGATGTGTATTTATCTGTTTGTTTGTTTATTTATATCTTTATTTATCTGTCCATTTTGTGTCATGCTTTAAGAAAACAAATAGGCGAAAATTAGGCCAGGTTACTGACGATGGCAAAGGTATTGGGCTACCTCATATTTGAATGGAGTGAACTTCATGCCCTGTCAAAGTTGAAATCATGGCACTGAAGCTATCTTAAGATTCCCCTAACACTCCCTTGCACACTGATCCTTATATTCTTCCCACAGGTTATTATGTACTAGTGTGACCTATAAAAATTTTACGGGTTATTAATGTTTTCTCTTACCTTAGTTTAACCAGAGGTAGTGATTCCAACTTAACCCACCCCGTCTGAACTAATGTTCACCTCTTAACGCTGTCTATCATTACTCAACCGGTTTACCTTGCACCTCATCAAACCATTCCAGGTACTATGATTTCACCTGTGAATTATGCAGCATTTGTTCTGTCAACAAAGAATTCGCACTTGTGTCTTGATAAAGACAGGAAAATACGACGTACTTCTTGCATTGTTCTCTTATGTATTTGCCCACCATTTTTAAACTCTGCTTCCCACAGTTTACACATAATTTAGTTCTCCATAATCTTACACGTTTCAATTTTCTGTGTGCGTATCCAATTTTTTCGCACTATCACGGCACCCGTTGATATTGATCAGTGCGCATAGCTATCGTGGAGGCACTTACTTAGGGTAGTGGGGTGGCGGGTCGTTCAACTTCCGTTTCGGCGCCATAGTTCTTACCGAGTCGTCGTCGGCTGCAGCTGTACTTACTCCTCTGGAGATAGTTGGCCTATGGCTGCTGCACGAATCAGTGCGTGTGGGTTTACCAGGGGAGGGTGCAGTCAAAGTTGACTTTGCCTTTACCTTTCTTTGATGCTATTTCTATACAACAACAAACTCGGCCGATTTCATCAGTCGCAGCAGCGTAACCCGCTGTACTCATGTCATTGTATTTCCTTAGACATCGCACAGTCACTTCAAAATATATCTTAGAATCGAGATGTCAGCACCACTCACTCTTTTCTCTTGCACCGTATTCCGGCTATGCATTTAGCCCTATTAATAATGCCATCCGTCACCAGTAAAGGGAACATAATATTGAGTAAAAAAAAAAAATGAAAAGCAGTAGACATGATACGGGTGAACTGATATTCATATCTTTGCTTCGAAAGTGATTGCAAATTTTCTCAAGAAGAGAAAAAGAAGGCAGCTAAGACTGAACTTCCTTCCAGTGAAAATGAGAATATCTTACCGGTTGAATTTTCTCTTATCTAAACTGGAATGCGTAACGTGCAGACACATGGACGTTGCACGGATGAACGGATGGAGCCTCAAGCAGAACTACAACATAGAATATTTCCTTACTTCAGTTATTCTTTCAGTTTTATTTCAATCGTCGACGAAACAGCCTTTTGCTAAGTAAATAAAAATTGGACCTATGAGATATGCTGGTGTATTGATTATATTAATATCTTGAAGGGTGCTTGACTAACTGCAAAAAGCATTTAATTTCTCCATGCCTGAGAAAGAAAAGAAGGCTTTCACTGCTGAGCAAGAAGGCATTCACTGTTCAGCAATTGTGAAGCCGTAAACGTTCATCTCTATATTCCTTTAATTCGACAGTTGTATTAACGAAAGTATCATCAATGAAGAAAGGCCATCACAAGTTCCTCGCTGTCATTTTTGACAGCGAAAGCATTTTAGTACACAAATAAGTAAATAAATAAAAAAAATCATACAAACAAATAAACAAGTAAACAAACTGCTAAATGCATATTGGTCTTTATTATATCATAGAGTTTAACTACTACTTTTATTTTTATTTAGCTATATTTTAATTATGCTTGTCCCTCCGTTAGTTAGCTACTTCAATCGTAACGCCTTCATCAGTGTTAGATAAGGAGAATATTAGGGCTTACTTGACGTATCCTTGATACTTGGGAAGGGATCAATAGCAGATGAAGTCAAGTTCGAATTAAAGCTGCTATTACTCGCAGGTCTTGGGTAGAAGATACACAGCCTGACCAGGAACATTTTCACCCTTTGTATGGATGAGATGATACGGGTCCGAGGGCAACATAATTGAGAAACAATTCTTTTTTCCGTAAAATTTCCACATGTTCCGTCAGTATTAGATAGAGAAATATTAGGATGATGTGGGTCTGAGATATCACTGAAGTACAATGCTTCTATTCTGTTGAATTTGCTCAGGTTCCAGTTAGTTATTATTAATTATGGCTGTTATTTAAGGTGACGTCAACTTGCACTCGGTAGTCGAGGTTATCTGAATGACCCAAGGCATGTTCGGTTGACGCTTGACTTGTGCGAACCTTCTCACAAAAGCTTTGGCTTTACCTCTTTGAATTCTGTTGCATGGGTTTGAAGGCAATACAAGCAACGCAATTACGCCGAACCCGCTCAAAACTCCCTTTTATGAACGAGATAAATTTTCTGCAAGTCTCACAGGTGGCTGTATGAGAGTCATCGACTAAAGCCTGAACCACAACGTCAAATCCAGGGCACCTGTTTGGAGATTCAGACCAGTCAATATTCACAGGCTTAATTTCGCTACCAAATCGGATGCGCCCTTAGACATTACTTTTCTGGAACCTCAATCGTGCAGTTTCGATCTACCAGTTGGATTAATCTTCAGGCGGAAATTGTAAATCTGTCACTCATGAGATGGCATCAGTTATCCTTGGACGTTCGGTGGCCACAATTGCAACTGGTTTGTTAAAAAAATTTTGATTTCAGTCTGAAAAATTACCAATATGTATTACACTGTATATTTGACTGTACAATAATAATTTACGTAGTGTTTTGTTTATTTATGAATATATTTATATCTGTCCTGTCACGCTGTATGGGAATAAGATCGTAAGAAATTCGAGAGCTCAAGAGCGCGGTGCGGTATCTATGATACGGCGTCGGAAAATCGGGCAAAGTTGGCGAGAGCCATGTAAGTTATGTATTTGAACCTCAGCTGGGCTTCATGAACGTGTGTGAAAAAGAGCCAGGTGCTACCGGAAGTGCAACTGGACTATGTCAAATATATATATCTTTGCTCACAGGCAGACAGGGTGTTGCATTTTCCTATGAGAAGTCTTTTGGAGGGTTGCGAACAAAATAAAAACAGTGAGAGGTTTGCTGAAATACTAATTTTCTGCTGTCATTCTTATGACGGCCTGGGCCACTAAATAAAAACTCGACGTGAATATTATATGGTACTGATATCCAATTTTTCAAGCAAAATTCAGAATTTTCATTGAAGAAGCCCTGCACAGGAGACAACTTTTTTTTTCTAAAGTACTATGATTTTCTGCCGTCATTTATAATGACGGCTCGTGCCACTAGTATATACATATATGACGTACTCAAGGGGTATTTTCAGTATCACCTTCGACATGCATGAAATCGCACTAGCAGGTGAGCTCAAATCCACAGTAATTAATGTAACCCCCTATCACAGATACCGTGGCACCAGGAAGCAAAGGATGCAACGGGAGGACTCATTAGGACTAAAATGAAACTTAGCCGTGACCGCACGTAGTTAATTTACATCACATCGACGAGACCAAATATTTGAGTGTGTGACGTTAGGCCTTCGTAGGTTGTTTTCTTCACCTTATCACCGTATTTTTTTCGATTTATTTCATTCAATCTCCCGCTCAAGACTGGCCAGCTACTTGAGCTGCAAAATATAGTAAAATGTTGTCGCCAAGTTCAGAAAGTTCGAGCAATAGGCTAACTGTTACTGTAGTTTCTCTCGCGTACAGAATTGGCTATAATGGTGCTTATATTTGTAGGTAATGAATAAATTCTTCCGTGAAGAGCACTGTGAACTGAATATGAAGTGTAAATAAGGCTTCAATTAAGATAAAGAAGTTAAATCAAGTCGCCAAAAGGGAACAAATTCGGCGCTAGTGCTGTGAAAGTTTCCACCACCATGCACTGCAATTTTCTATAGATAATTGCTAAATTAGTGTATATTATCTTAATTTATTTATACGGTAGAGATGAATTTCGCAATTTAAGACGATTTTTCTGGTTAAATTAGTTAAAATAATCCTAGGCTGCTCAGCTATAGATTCGTCGATGATTACGTCACTTTTTGGTGCTAATTTTTCGTGAGTCCTGCCGTTACGCTCTTTGCTTCCTGCGTGGTACTGTCTTCATCCTCGAATTTCTTCCTATCTTAATCCTTCAACGCCTTACGCAACCCATATAATTTATCTACATTATACTAAAAGGCGGTGAAATTTATTTATTTATGTCTTGCTTATATACAATTTCTTCGCTTTAAGATAGGAAGAAATTCGAGCGTTAAAGATTTAATAATTCGGCTGTATCCGTAGCTTGAGCTCGGCTGCTTCGACGTGTTCGTTAAATTTAAAGGTGATACATGAAATAAAACTGGACTACGTTACTTATATATATTTCCCTTTGCTTACAGGCTGGTTGCTGAAAATGCCTTTAAGAAGCCAAGAAGCTGGTGATGGCAACCAGTACAGGCAGGAGTGAACGGCCGAATAGCGTGTGATCTATGTCCAGCTGAATAACACCTGTTTTTTGCTAAAGCAAACACGATCGGGATGATGACCCAACGGGTCACGGGCCATCCCGCATAATTATAAAACTCTAATAATCTTTCATGTTAATTTACTTGTATGTGACCGTGCACAGAATCTTCGCTGTTATACATTAAGAATAAACTTAGAGGAGCTAGGAGATTTCAAAATGTTAATGCTTCAATTTATTTTGTCAATTCATCATTAATATAGCTCTGTGACCGCTGCATTTTGGATACGGCTCGGCTCCATTTGTACTTCAGAAAAATATTGGCCTCTCTGTAGTTACCGCCGCCGAGGAGGTTATGTTTTCGTCGTGTTTGTCTCTCTGTCTGTCCGTTTCTTTGTCTGTCTGTCACTAAGATAACTCAAAAAAAGTTCTGAACCGATTTGGACGAAATTTACAGGGATTGTTAGGCATGTTAAGAGAAACAGATGGTTATATTTTGGTGAGGATATGTCCATCAGTTTGTTTGTTTGCCTCATTTTTCTCAATGTCATAACTCCAAAAGTTATGGATGGATTTTTATGAAATGAACATGAGTCGTTAGGTAGCTATATAACAAAGAGTAAATGACCAAAGTTTGGTAATGATCCGTTTGTCACTGTTTTTAATTTTATACTTGTTAGCACAATAACTCAAAAATAATTGGATCTTTATGAAATTTATAGGGGTTGATAGGTAGTAATGTTGAAAGACATAAATGATTAAATTTTGGTGCAGATCGGTTTGTTTGTCGTAACGTTTGTTAGCAGTATAAATCAAAAGTTATTAACAGATCTTCAAGATAATTGCAGAAGCTGTTACTACAATCAAAAGACACAAATGATTAAATTTTGGAGTTTATACAAAGAAAATTATGGTTTCAGAGCCAGTTTGAATTTTTTGCCTCGCTTGGCGGAGGTATGCGCTCTCAGAGTGCTCTAGTTTAAAATAACACATCCGCTCATTCTTATGGTAGATTTTTCTTCTCACACTCGATGGGAATAAGATATAGGACGAAATTCGATCATTGAAGATAATGTGACGCGACGGTATCTATGATACGGGTGTGGGGTTTCAATTGGGCAAACCATGCATGGGGCATGGCTTATTAATCACTATGGACCTGAGCTCGCCTGCTCGAGTGCGTTCGTACATGTAAAAGAAGATGCCAGAATGGCAGCTTGACTATGCCATTAGTTTTAAATATAACCGAGCTTTCATGGAGAAAGTTGAATTTAATAAACCACAACACGCAACGGGGGATTTGCTGAAGTACTGATTTTCTGGCGTCATTTAATGGCGCCTTGGGCCACGAGTATATGTTTATATGCTCCATGGGGAGAAGATGGGAGAAATTCGAACCTTGAAAAGGACACTACCATATCCAGGATGCTGGTGAGTAATCGGGTATGCTGGGTGGACGGTCTATTGAAATACAACTATGGACCTGAGATCGCTTGCATGAACCTGATCAAGCCTTTCCAGTTGACTTGCGTTCAGAGGAGGATGCATGACGTTCGAATCTCCGCCGGTTGAGCTATGATGGGATCAGCAGTGAAAAAACAATGGTTTTAATGACGTACTTATAATAGGCTTTTATTTTTCTGCAGTCATGCAACAACGGCACGAGCCACTAGTAGATAATTAAACACTATAATTAATATTAGGCCGGATTGTAGACTATGGCCATGCTGTCGCACTCAGTTGAAGCCCAAAACCCGCTAGATGGAAGTTAGACCAGGATGCAGACATTGCCGAAGGCAAGGAAACCTCAAAATTGAATACACTTCCTACTCTGCCAACTTTAAAACTGAAGCGGCTTCTACGATCGCGTTCATGAATCCTGATCTTTATTTTCTTATTGCATAAAAATTTATTTGTGTTTAGTTATTCAGAGTACAGAATACTACGATGATGTGCAAAGATTGCAGCGGCTGTTTCTCTCCTCGCAAATTATTTCCTTAGAGGAAACAGCTCGTCGCTGAAATTCAATAAAAAATACACTAGAGTATTATTATTGCGCTTCAATGATACTCAGCTACTACTGACATTCATAAAACATGACTGCCTATTAGAAAAACGTTATTTTCAGCTCGTCACCGCAATAAAGGAAGAATCGTGGGGCTTAGCAGAAGTAAAGGGGAGCTCTCATCGTAATCTTATGATTATTTCAGTTGATAGCTGGAGTGCATCCTTTGAAAAGTACATTGGTAGAAACCGTGTCATTAAACCATGAAGTGTCAACACAAATCCTTCATCATTTCGAACGGCACGGGTACCTTCTTTATAAAACTATTGATGTGGGAAGAAAGAAGACCTACAGTAATAGTAATGTTCATACTTCTAGAAATATCTTTCGTAGTAGTAGTAGTAGAACTACTAACGGTTCACTTCATGAATCAGCAGTTCAGTGGAGCAGGCAGCAGCTTTGGAGAACTCCAGTGGCATAAGCAAGATGGCGGCCGCGTCAGGTGTCAGCGGCCTTAATTGATTGGTTTTTACCTTCGCCAGCAATTTGTGAGAGGGCTTCTCTCGGCAATAAGACAGCGAGCGTGAATTATTGCTGCGAAGCCTAAACGCTCGTAAGATCTCCACTCCGGCGACGACATGTTGGTGTTCTCAGGGGCTAAATGAAATGATGACATTCCCTAGATGTTGGCAGCGCAAAATGAAACAATAACAATCTGCAGCTGTTGCTCAATACCATCTGAGTTTCATCTTACCGTTGTGAGCTTTGATATCAAAACAAACAAGGCGTCGCTTGCAACAAGACTAATGTTATGTATAGTGACCATTTGTTTAAATGGTGGACATCCAGGTTCCATATTTTTTGAAGGCTTCGATTGGATTGTTAGTTCATTTTGGCCGAGCTGTCGACCATCTTAACGAAGGTCGTTTTCAAGGCCAAATCGATCGGTCAAAATAAACTGAAAGTTGAGTCAGAGCATTCTTCACCCTCAAAAAATATACACATAATAGTGCACATTGCAGTTTTCGCTTCTAGTGTACAGTATGCTACTTTTGTGACAATGTTTTAATATGTGATATACATACAACACTTGGATATAATCTATACAATAATACGCTTGTACGTACCTACCTACCTTTTGTGTCACGCTTTTCATCACTAATAGATAGAAGGATATTAGAGATTTAATGTCTTTGCGAAGCCGACGTATCTATGATACGGTGGGGGTATATAACACAGTTTATTTACTACAGATAGTTATGTCAAGCAGTAGAGTGGCAGCACCTGCAGCTGCAACAGAGTGACGTCACAGTGGTGACGTCACAAAAATGTATCAGCCAATAGCGTCACTCATTTGCACCGGGGCATCCTGGGTAATGCCAAGACAGAGGCATCTTGGGCAGGCTTGCCAACCCTGGTACTATAGTACCAGATCAGGTACTTTATGGCAATAGCTCATAGAGGGCCGGGGTGTAAGTCCCGGTGTCTTTTTGGGAATGGGCCTTTTGGTTCGTCTACTGCCGCCTATCTAATCTAATCTTTTTGCATGCTGGAGTACATTTGGTACGCCGCTATGAAAATCTGGTACTTTTTTCTCGCGGTCTTTTGCAAAAATTTATTAATAATGTGTAAGCTAAACATTGTCATATACAACAATTCTTAAAATCATTCTGTTGTAGATGAGGCATTGCCATATGATAGTCATAAGTTCCTGTTCCATGATCGTATCGAGTACCTAAGTACTACTATGCAACCCGTGCTACCATCATAGCTTCCTTCTGATAGGCACTGAGTGTGAAGCAGTTTGATTCTCGTTGTGAACTCGTATGAAACTGGTTCAAAACAACCTAGCGAAGCAATGCTGCCAGTGCAAGCCAAGGTTAACACACTCCAGTTAACTCGTTGACAATGCAGCGTTCGGTTACAGTGATATTGTAGTTTTATATCACAACTAGAACTAGAAGCTCTTAACAGAGAATGGAGAGAACTTGGTCTTCAACCCACTGTTGCCATAACAGATGCTAACACGCCAGAAAAATTTTGGTGTGAAGCTCCAAGGTAAAATGTGCATGCGACGGTCAATACCCCAATTCTTTCAAACTTCATGTTATAGCTCCTCTCGCTACCACATTCATCGGCTGCCACTGAGAGAAAGTTTTTTGTCCTGTATAACATCAGAGTAAAGAATAGGTCTAAAGTGCCTACGATTACAGTAAATGCCCTCCTCCACTTCAAAAGTCTCCTTCGTGATGTGAATTGTACCTCTTAAGTGCCTAGTAGTGAGCTGAGTACCAAGCTTAAACAAGAATATTGGTTAGTATTCAATCATGTAATACCCTCTGAATGAAGTTTATTTTATTATATTATAGCTTTCAACCTATTTTAATGCCATAACGCAGGGAATAGAAATCTGGTACTTTTTCGTTAAAACCTGGTACTTTTGTACTGCCGAATCTGGTACTTGCGTCAAAATACGTTCGGCAAGCCTGATCTTGGGTACTTTCCAATATGCCTTCGTGTGTGCGGGATGTTAAGTGTGTGTCGCGATTATTTATTTCATAAACGTTTGTAAAATTGATCAGTTGCAGTTTATTGTGCTTTTCATGTGTGTATAACATTCTGCTTTATAACTTGTTATAATGCAAAGTTTTCTTGGTGAACGAAATCGTCTAATTTTGCCTTTTTAAACTCATGTGAATCATTCGATTCCGCGCAAAGCATTCGCTTCAGCTTAGGCAAACATTTTCAGATGATTTTTTCAATTCTTTTTATATCGCTGAAATCAAGATGCAATACAATACATCAAATCTATGGTCTATTATTTTCCTTTACTAATGTAATTGCCTGAGGATGCATCAGCTCATAACTGACTCCCAGCATGGTTTCCGAAATGGAAGAAGCTGCTTAGCAAACCTATTGGACTTTTTCTCAAAAGTTACAGATATTAAAGATGAAGAAAATGGTGTAGACCTTGTGTATCTAGACTTCCAAAAGGCTTTCGACAAAGTCCCCCATCAACGGCTATTGAAAAAATTGGAAGCCCATGGCATCGGAGACTATCTCCGATGGATCCGAGCATGGCTTACTGGTCGGCAACAGCAAGTCAAGCTTGAAGGAGAGACGAGCGCCTGGACTCAGGTATCATCAGGAGTTCCACAAGGTAGCGTGCTTGGCCCTCTTCTATTTTCAATTTACATCAACGATCTCGATCTTAACGTCCGTAGTAAAATCAGTAACTTTGCGGATGATATTAAACTATGTCATTCTGCCACGAAAAGAGCAGAGCTCCAACAAGACCTTGACCACCTCGTGGAATGGAGCACAACTTTGCAGATGAGCTTCAATGTCGACAAATGCTCAGTAAAGCACATAGGGCTTGTGAACCTTTCAACCCCATTGAAAATGAACAGGATGGTATTGGCTGCTGTCACCCAACAACGTGACTTGGGAAACACTATTACAAACAAACTACAACACAGTCAGCAAGTTGACAGGAGTGTGAAAATGGCAAGCAGAGTACTGGGATTCATCACCAGAAATTTTGAATACAAGTCCAAGGACATCATCATTCCCTTGTACAAGGCATTAGTGCGGCCACACTTACAATTTGCTGTCCAATTCTGATGGCCTCATCTGTGTAAAGATATCGATAACATGAAAAGCGTCCAACGCAGAGCAACAAAATTGATACCTCAGTTGCGAAATAAGCCGTATGAATGTCGCCTAAAAGAACTGGTTCTGATCTCTCTTGAGCAAAGGCGACTCAGGGGGCAACTAATAGAAATATTCAAGTATTTGAATGGCTTCAACGACGTACCTGCAACGGCACTCTTTGACAGAGACCTCAATGATCGCTTGTGAAAAACGGTCAAAAACTCAAGCATAATGCTCGAAGAACGACCTTAAGTTAGCAGTTCTTTCCGTATTTTATAGTCAGCATTTGGTCATTTGGAATAGACTCCCTTCCGATGTTGTTAGTGCGGAGTCAGTCAACGCGTTTAAAAATCGTCTCTGTATATATTGGGAGAGACATCCTCCACAACTAAGAACTCCTCTTCCAGGAGTTGCAAGCTCTTACTGGCCAAAGCTTCCTAGGCCACCTTAATCGGTCTTCATCTCTCTCCCGCTCCAACTACACTGCCTGGCATCTTTAAGCTCCGTATATGAGCGGCTCTTGATCGTGCTTGCGTGCATTCATGATCGTCTCTGTGGTTGGGATTCCTCCCCTTTTTTCTCTCTCTTTTCTTCTTCTTTTTTCCAGTCCTATATATCCTACAAACACAATGGCAATAGCTCACAGAGGGCCGGAGCGTAGGTTCCGGGGTCTCTTTAGGAATGGGCCTATTGGTTCGTCTACTGCCGCCTATCTAATCTAATTAAGTATATGGACAGTATTGGTAGTTCAAATTCGAGGTAATAAATGAAAAACAATTGGCGAGAAAACCTTTCTGGTATACTGCAGCACAAGGAGCCGCCGCTAGTGTCCTCATTTGTTTACACCAGCAGAGTGACGTGACAGTCACCCATTGGCTGAAATTGACGCCAGTCACGGCCGTCACTGATTGTCTGAGATTGGGTGAATGGGTGTTCCCTTAGGGCTGACGTAACTATCTGTAGTAGATGAACTGTGTTTATAATCTCTCGTCCATCGGGCAAGGTCTTTTTAATTATGCTTATGCGCCTGAACGTTTAAGCATATATCTTTGGGGACCTGTATCGTGGTTTGGTACCAAAGGAATTCCACGGGTCCAGTTAGACAGGGCAACATATAAAAATATTCCAAGGGTCCGATTAGAGGCTGGCAGTAAGATAATTTATGTATGACATATCGAGTCTCCGTGTTGTTGTGAAGTAGATGCCGCATTGCCATGGTACAACGTGAAGATTTCACATTTTCACTGATCCATCTGAAAGGCTATGCCAGAACGTGAAGGTTTCACGGGTTCACTAAGACGAATCTGAGCTCGAATGCATGAACGGTAAATTTAAAGGTGATACGGGAAATACAATTGGATTATACGTCGCATATATATTTCCCTTGCGTACAGGCAGGGTGTTGAATATACGTACCTTCCAGCGCAAAGAAGCTGGTGATGGTGGCCCACACGGCCAGGAATGAACGGGTTCACTTAGCGCGTGGTATATGACCAGCTAAACATTACCTGACTTTTGCAAAAAAAAATATAGTGATGATGATCCAGTGGGTCACGGCAGTCTAGTTTAACATAAAGCTTGATAAAAGTCGTTTATTACCTTGTAATTTCCACGGGTCCAACCTGAAAGGCCCGCCAGACCGTGAAAGTTTCACGGGTGCAGCTAGTCCATCTGTCTATCTACATTATACTAAAAGTCTGCGAACCGGTCTTGTTTGTGTCTTGTTTATTTGTTTGTGTCTTGTTTATTTGTGTCTTGTTTGACACATCGTCTTCCATTTTACACGAGAAGAAATTCGAGGTATTGGGGGGGGGGGCAGTGGCTCTTTAATTTGATTGTATCTGTGATACGGAAGTTAAACTGAGCTGGGCCTCAAGAACGGGCATGATCAATTCAGCGGTTCCATGGGCAATACAACTGAAATACGCAACATATAATAATCTAACTTTGCTTACAGCCTGGGTGTTGAATATTCGTTAGAGAAGCAAAGAATCTGTTAATAGTGTGCCGTATGGACAGCTCCTTGACGGGTAGGAAAGGACGGCCGAATAGCGTGTGGTCTATGACCAGATAAATAACACCTGCCTTCGTGCGAAAGCCAAGACGATCGTGATGACGACCCAACGGGTCACGGGTCGTCTAGTATTATTATGAAACTCTGACCACCTTGGTTGTTTACTTGCTTGTACAGTTGCGAGCATAATTAAGGGACAAAAATAAAAAAATTCATATCTCAAAAACTGTAAAAGGTTCAACCCTGAAATTTTAACACAAAAGAGGTATTGGGATACCTAATAATATGCTAAAAATTTATTGCGATCCAAAGGATAAGAAAAAAGTTATGTATATTTAACTTATAATTATAAATTTAGCGTGAGCAGAATTAAGGGACACTTTTCAAATATTGTATTTTAAATTTTCAGTAACCCCATTTTCTTGCGTTTCTGAAGAAGAAGAAGACTGCCTACGTCATATGTAAACATTGCAAGTACCGCAAGCATGGCTACCCGGGAAAAAGTTGATATATCTTTACGCATGAAAATTGTTAATTTACACAAACAAAATATCAGCATCAGGGAAATCGCAGAACAGGTAAATCGTTTAAAGAGTATTGTTGGAAGAATTGTGAAAGATTATGAAGATCTTGGACGTGTTTCGAGTGTACGGAAACGTGGGAGGCCCAGAAAAATTTCTGCTAGGCTGGATAGGATCATCCAACGCACAGCATTAAAGGACCGTTTTGCTACTGCCTCTTCTATTTCTAGGCAAATGAATGATACTAACGACGAAACCATCT
>LQNS02276930.1:3132956-3144708 GCA_001587735.2 Parhyale hawaiensis | reverse complement strand
GCCGCAATTTAATTGAATCTTGCCCTCGAAGATGTGTTGAAGTCATCAAACATAAAGGATCGTTCACAAAATATTGTTTAAGGATGAAGGTTTTTGTTAAATTTGTTGTTTTGTTGCGTTTTTTGTCAAGTGTCCTTTAATTTTGCTCACACTAAATTCATAATTATAAGTTAAATATACATAACTTTTTTTCTCATCAGTCGGATTGTAATATATTCTTAGCATATTATTAGGTATCCCAATACCTCTTTTGTGTTAAAATTTCATCGTTTGAGATATGAAATTTTTTATTTTTTGTCCCTTAATTATGCTCGCAACTGTATGTCACAGTGCACGCAATCTTGGCTATTATATATAGGGAAAATACGGAAAAGAGCTCAGATATTCAGTACAATAATGCTTCAATTCGTTATTTCAATTAATCTTTAATACGGGAAAGCTCTCTGTCCGGGATAAGTTTCGACAGTACTTTCATTTCAGATAATCATTCGTCTCCCTTTATTTTGAAATTTGAAAATTTTGACTTAACCTACTGAAGAAAGTGGAATACTTAGGACAGGTTTTTAGTTGGGTTACAGGCCGTCTAGTATGGTACTATTATTATACAACTATAATTACCTCCGCCAAGGAAGTTATGTTTTCGTCGTGTTTGTCTGTCTGTTTGTTTGTTTGTCTGTCTGTCACCTGGATAACTCAAAAAGTTATGAACTGATTTGGATGAAATTTACAGGGATTGTTAGGTATGTTAGGAGGAACAGATGATTAACTTTTGGTGAAGATATGTCCGTCCGTTTGTTTGTTTGTTTGTGTGCGTAATTTTTCTCGATGCCATAACTTAAAAAGTTATGAATGGATTTTGATGAAATTAACATGAATTGTTAGGTATATAACAAAGAGTAGATTACCAAATTTTGGAAATGGTCTGTTTGTTTGTTCGTTCGTTTGTCACTGTTTTTAATTTTATGCTTGTTAGCACAATAACTCAAAAAATAATGAATGGATCTTTATGAAATTTATAGGAGTTGTTAGTAATGATGCAAGACATAAATGATCAAATTTTGGTGCAGATCGGTTGGTTCGTTTGTATGTTTGACTCATATTTGTCATAACATTTGTTAACACTATAACTCAAAAAGTTATGAACGGATCTTCAAAAAAATTGAACAAGCTGTTATTAATATAAAAAGGCACAAATGGTTAGATTTTGGAGTTTATGCCAAGAAAATTATGGTTTCAGAGCCAATTTGAATTTTTGCTACCGTTGGCTCACTTGGCGGAGGTATGCGCTCTCAGAGTGCTCTAGTTCGTATTAGTTTCCTTTAAGCACATATTTTTTATTTTATTTTCTTTCTATAGTTATGGTTAATTTTCGATGTAGAATACGAATCTGAAGTCCGTATTTGGCTCTCGGACCTAGTTTTCGAGTTACGACCCACCAAGGAGGTCGGGGGTATATTTCCGTCATTATGGTCCGATCGCTATGAAACTCACGTAAAATTGAATGTTATTAACATTTTATTCGTGACAATTTTTCGATTTTCGCAATATTTTTCGAGTTATATCATGGTTTACGGTAGGTTAGGTTAGGTTAAAAAAAAACTGTTTAAAATGTATTCGACTACTTTCTGCCAGGAAGCAAAGAGCGTAACGTGAGGACTCACGAAAAATTAGCACCAGAAAGTGACGTCATCATCGACGAATCTATGGTTGAGCAGTCTGGGAGTATTTTAACTTATTTAAGCAGAAAAATCTTCTTAAATTGAAAAGTTCATCTCTAGCGTATAAATATTTAAGATAATATACACTAATTTAGCAATTATCTATAGAAAATTGCAGTGCATGCTGGTGGAAACTTTCACAGCACTAGCGCCGAATTTGTTCCCTTTCGGCGACCTGATTTAACTTTTTTTTCTTGATTGAAGCCTTATTTACACTTCATATTCAATTCACAGTGCTCTCCACAGAATATATATATATTCAATACCAACAATTATAAGCGCCATTATAGTCAATTCTGTACGCGAGAGAAACCACACTGACAGTTTGCCTATTGCTCGAACTTTCTGTACTTGGCGACAACATTTTTCGTTATTTTGCAGCTCAAGTAGCTGGCGGGAGATTGAATGAAATAAATCGAAAAAATACGGCTATATGTTCAAGAAAACAACATGCGAAGGCCTGAGGTCCCACACTCAAATACTTCGACTCGTCGATGTGACATAAATTTGCTACGTGCGGTCACGGCTAAGTTTTATTTCAGCCCTATTGAGTCCTCCCGTTGCATTCTTTGCTTCCTGCTCTCTGCCATCACCGGGTATTTTCTGCCATAGGAAAACAATGGGGGCTTCAAAGTCATTATCTCAAAAAGTAGAGCCAACCCCTACAAACCGATTTCAGATTCGTAATCTGCATTGAAAAATGAGTAGATTAGGAAAAAAAAAAAAAATTTCTCGAATGTGATTAAAGGAAGCTTTTACCCTATGATTCTGCTTGTTCCTCTCTACGTTCCTTCGTAGCTTTCTTAGTTAATACAACCGTTACGTTTCCAGTATTAAATAGCAAACAATTAGGGCATCCTTGATACTGTTTCGGGACGGAAGAACCGGCGTCAAGTTTAAATTTTAGCTGCTACTGCTTGCAGGTCATAGGTAGAAGATGTTTCGGCTGACTTGGAACACATGTCGCACTTGGTATGCACGATACGACCTGGGACATCATTGAAGAACAATGCCTTTGTTCTGTGAAATCTTTACAGGTTATAACTAGTTCACATTAATGTTTGTATATCATATAAATAATACAGTAGGGCACTCACGGGATTCGAACCGGAGACCTCAAGTCTAGCATGGCCTTTGCAATATCTATCTCTACGCCATAAAAGCACAAAAGCAGTGTCGCTAGCACTAGAGGTGTAACCCAACTATAGTTTTGCCCAAAATTTGCCATTAACTTCAATCATCACTGAATATCCTGTTCAGCTAATCTATCAACTGAAAGTTATTTTTTACGTATTTTTTGTCAACTGGTGCATAATTTCAGTTAGTCACATGCCTTTCTGCAAATAATAATATAAATCAGTTACTGATTTAGTTTTGGCACTTCTCGTGAAATATTGGGCTTGATTTGAGTAAATTTGCAAGTCATTTCCTCTTTACTTTTCTCTACACCTATTTGAAAGTAATGCACGCTGTACATACAATAATTGAAGTTGTAAATATTTTTCAGCCGCTGTCTATTTTTATGCTATTTATATAATATTTACCTTGGGCTTCAATAATACCATACAATGAAATTTAAAAGGCATTTCAGCTTGAGACTTTCTTTGCAATATTGCCAAAAATTCTCAATAAAGTGCAGCATGGAGCTCACAAAGAAGAACACTCCAGTGAAGAGGCCCCGCCTGAGCCCCTCTTCAGTTTCTTTACCCTCAAAATTACTGGGAAAAGATGCTGCCTTGATACGGACTCGAGCTACAGTTTTGTAGGACCCTTTCTGCAGGATCTAGGATACCTTATACCCTTATACTGTTAGTAGGATTACCCTACAGTGGATCTGTGGGTCTATACTTAAGATCTATAGTAGACGGAGAATGTACGGTACCATGTGTAGGATCTGTGGTACCTTGAGTAGGTTCTTGGTATCGTTCCAAAAAAACTACGGTGGTTCTACAAAATAATCATTTGTTTATGATACGTTTGTTGACTCTTTGTCCCACTGGTATTGGCTTGACTCTGTTTATATGTTAATAAAGTCACTGTTAATTATTGTCCAACATTGACAAAGCTTTATCTCACATTATAATTTTTAATTGTAGATCAATTTTAGCTATCGTTTCAATGCAGTTTTGGTTCTCACGAGGTATTGATATTATATAGCGTTTGAAAAAAAAAAAATGCAAAAAATGTTAACAAACTGATGCCTGCGATCATCCAAAGGCCCGAAATCAGTACAATTTAAACAAATGTAATCGCAGAAAATTTGAGTGAGAGGTGGAAGGCGTTCATGAAAAATAAAAATAAATAAATTCCACAGTCTAAACAAAGAGTCTTCTGTACCGTTGTCTTCAAGCAGAAATAACTGTCAGCAGTCAATTTCAGGATCATTCAAAGTTGATTTTCATCATAGCGGCATGTCGGTAGTAATTTAGGATAGAAAGGCTAAGCTAGCATTTCCAGCCAGCAATTAGGCTTAGCGAATATGGAGAGCTGGGCGCCTGCGTCCCACTTGCGGCCTTGCGGCACAGTCTCAAACATAAAAAAATCATAGCTTCAGATTTTCTGAGATTTCTTTTGGCCACACGTGTCTACTATTTTTTAAATTATAAGGCTGTTTAGTTAAAAGAGCGCGGGCTTTGGGTGGAATTATTCTGACTTGAGGAAGACCTGCCACAGCATCGAACCGATATGCATTTAGCTATACACAGATCGCTCGCGGACACATTCACAGAAGAGACCGGCACTGTTAGGTCTACATTCCAGCTTCCGCCTCGCAACAGCGTTCTGTAGTAACTGTTTTACCATCAATAAATACATCTATATGTCTATTTATAAACAAATTACCGGACAGCACTCGATATCGATAGTTATCTCTTCGTGAATAACACAAACTAATTAATCTACTGCTGCTCCATGCCATAAAATATCTCGTAACTAATCTGATGATTACACAATATAATGGCTAATCTAGGAGCCTTAGGGTCCAGCCTTTATTGGCCCTTCATCTCTGATTGGCAGCTCTAACGACCGCTTTGATATTCGCTTGCAATTGGCCAATCAAATCTGAGTACAGCTCTGAATGATTGGCTAGCATCGTGAGACGTAATGAATTGGATGCGGTAAAGCTACCTTGGGCTGGAAAGTTTGTAGACTTGGTGGTGTTTCGCAACTATATTCTAAAGTTATTAGTTGTTTCTTAAAATAAGTGGAATGCTGATAATTTCCGGGCTGTTGACATCATCTTGCATACTTACCGAACTGATGTAAGATTGCAAGGCTGGAAAGTTCATAGATATGATAATTAATAATTTAAATCGAAAGTCTTAAATGAATTTTATGTGTACGACACCATATTTATCTTATACTAGATGGCTTAATTATAGAATTATCATTCAGTTAGATTATGGCTCAAAAGTTCCTGGACCTGGTATTGTATAATAAGTACATTCTAATATAATTTGTGTTTTTATGTCAGACTGTGAAAAACCAAACGTGCGTATCTGTGTTGGACTTTCCATGGAGCTGACGGAACCGTTCGAACCCTAAGAATATTTTGGGACGCGCAGAAGCTGAATTACGATTTTAGCTGCTCTGGCGGCCCTGTTTTTTTTTTAGAACAGCTACACTTTACAACATGTAAGATCTAAAAGAGCTAATTTTTTTAGAACAATTAAGCACACTGTGTACAAGCGCATGACGCTGATTTATACTTGTATAAAATAAAAAAATAACAAACCTAATAGCTGCCGTATCGTTCGTTTTCTGCTGCTCTGACAAATCTAAGACAGCGGAACTCAACAGTTTTCAACAAGTCTGAATCTTATTTCTCAGTTATACATGAGTGAGTAGTGAAACCGTCTATGGATAGTCTATTTTCTATAGTTTTTATAACTTGGGCTTTAGCTTTTTGTTAGCTACAATGTCTTAGGCAACAAAAAAAGAATTATATTGTTGCCTAATATTTGGGCACAACTGTAGCAAAGCGAAAGCAGTGCTGTGTCCGGGGATCAGTGCCTCTCAGATTCTTAGCATGGAGAATGCGCTACGCTGTGGGCTGTGGATATCCGAGAGGATTCTGGTTCTTCCTTCTTTAACTTGTCTTAGATGGAAAACTGCTGAGTCGCCTAGTAGTCGCTGCGGTGAGGAAACAAATGAATAATTAAGCAAATAAATAGAAAATGAATCCACTCTGAGTAATACAGGCACTCAGTGATAGTTTATGACTCCGTGGTATAGAATACGCATTTTGAAACTCCATAGATATTTATTTGTCACCAAAATTCATAAAAAACAGGGATAGTCACAATATATAAAAAGACGACAAGTGACAACAGGTCGCTCTAAGCATATACGCTTCTTGGACCTAATAATTACAAGTTCATATAACAAAATAATTAATAGATATTTATTTAAGCTAATCTCGTAATACATCATGCAAGAGGTGGTTTAGTCCAGCAAGTAAAAGTTATAATCTACAAAAATCAGTGAAGAGAAAAGAATGTTAACAAAAAATCATTGCCAATAATGAGAGCAGCAGGTTTGGGGTTCCAGCTGCCCACCCATTAAAATGACCGAGCGCCAAGCCCGCGCTGGAACCCCAAGCAGGTGGCAGCGCGGTGCGCCCGGTCACATCAAGAGGTCATTCTAAAAGCAACATTCAATTATCGATTCGTCCGTGAAGGTATCCAGGTTGAGAAATGAAGAGAAGATGCACAGGTTCAATGAGCTTATCAGTCACGGAGTGGGTAGAGACCATTCAATATAGTAAAAACAGGCAAGCGCCGAGGCAAGTGACAAGAGTCCCTCTCAGCTCAAATGCTTCTTAGGCTAGATAAGATAATAAAACATAATCCAACTAACGAAGTATACACTAAGCAATCATAGATAACAGAAAAAACCCCTAGGTTTTGTCACCTGGAGAGAGAGAGAGTAGGGTTTTCATCAATAGTGGGTCAGAGCTACCTTTTTAAATTCATTTTTAAGATGATAGCAGGGCATCGGTAACAGCAGGTCATCATGCACATAATTGATTAGCTTAACTAGTTGGTAAATCGTACCTTGCTTTACGACCTCTAACCTTGCATGTGGTACCCTAAGCCTAAATCTCCGCAGTTCATAATTATTTAACGGTTGAAGAGGCAACAGGTATTTGTTAAAAGACTGTTGGTCGTTATAAAGAAACCTATGGGCTAGTTTTAATAAAAAATATCTATAAATGTCGTCAAACTGCAATAAAACTAAAGTTATGTACATTTCACCAGTATGGAGATCAGGTACGAAATTTTCTGTTTGTACTTTGAGAATTGCACGCAAAAATTTTGTTCAACAAAATCGAAACTTTTTTCCTCGAAGAAGGGGGCACACCTCCCCAGAGCTCGACACAATAGATGACATGCGGATATACAGTGCTGTGATACAAGTTCATTAGGGTGGAAACAGGTAGCTTATTAGAGATGCAATAAAATATGCCAAGGGCCTTGCTTAGCTTTTTGCACACGTCATAAAGATGCAGGTTAAAAGACAGTTTTGAGTCTAAAATAACTCCAAGATATTTTATTTCTTTCACCCAATCAAGCTTTACGTTATTAAAAATACATCTGGAAGGTTGGGAGTGTCCTTGGTAGTTAACAACATTAGTTTCGTCTTTCTTTCATGAGGTGTCAGCTTGTTCTGTAGAAGCCATGTCGTAAGGCGTTGTATTAGCATCTTTATCCTACTTACAGCTAAGCTAAAACTATTATCACTCACATAAAATACAGCATCATCAGCAAAAAGAACGCATTTGGCATCAGGTAAAGATACAATGTCATTGATAAAAACATTAAAAAGAAATTGACCTAAGGTTGCACCTTGTGGCACGCCAAGTGTTATCAGCTGATCGGAAGAGCATGTATTGTCTAAGGATACATATTGCGTTCGGTCGGAAAGATAGGAACGTAACCATTCAAGTGCTGTGAGAGATACGCCGTATTTATTGAGTTTAGAAAGTAAAAGATCGGGATTGACAGTATCGAATGCCTTACAGAGGTCTAAGAACAGACACATTGTATATTCCTTACGATTAAAAGCTGCGAGGCAGTCAGTTACTAAGGATAATATTGCACTTGAAGTCGTTGATCCTTTCGTAAAGCCAAACTGGGAGGATGATAAGATTTCACAGGAGTTAAAATATGAGCCTAGTCTTTGCAGAATTATATTTTCAAATATTTTATTAAAAACAGAGAGAGTTGATATCGGCCGATAATTCTCAAGGAGACCAGAATCACCTCCCTTAAAAATTGGCACCACTCTCGCCCTTTTAGAACTTTAGGGTAAATGCTGAGCTTAAAATAGAGGTTAAAAATATCAGATAGACTATCGGAAATTTGTGGCAATAACTCGAAAAATATGGAGGGATCAAGATCACCGTTGTGGAACTTTTTAGATTTGACACCAGCTACAATTGATTTAATCTCAGTCGGAGTTGTAGGGTAAAAATGGCAGGAGGTATTGACTTCAGGAATATCAAGAGGCTCACGTAAGAGTTGCATAGGCAAGTTGCTAGCTAAGTCAGTAGCGATATGAGTGAAGTAACTGTTGAAAGTTTCTACAACTACACTCGGTTCTTCTACAGTAGCTAATAAATAGCTAAAAACGCAATAAATAAATATTGAAATAATAATAAAATTACTAAAGCAAACAAAACAGTAAACAAATAATACACCAAATAAACGGTTAATCAAAATGTTTATGACTGCCTAGCGTAGAAGACTCACTTTAAAAAATAAATGGTTAATGAATGTAAATTATATAATATCAATATATAATTTCCAAAATAGTAACAAAACAACATATAAATAATAAAGTAACAAATAGTTCATAGAACGAACATATAGTTAACTAGAGCACTCCGACAATTCATACCTCCGCCAAGCAAGGCACTGTTAACGAAAACTTCAAATTTATCCTGAAACGAGGCTTTTCCTTTATCATCACCTAAATTTGGTCATTTATTTCTCTTGACATAATTAAAAGCTCCACTAATTTTCTTGAAGATTCGTTGGAAATTCTTTTTTTCACTTTGACAGGCACAATGACAACTACCGTAGAACGCCTCGTGGCGTAAGACCATCACCCGCGGTGGGGGCAAAATTCAGCACCGTCCTTTTTGTTGGCCAACTTACTCTGGAGTTTTGGCATTTTCTCATCTAGGTCAACCCACCTGCTTCCCGATTCCCGGCAAAAAATTATGAGCATTGCTCAACTCCTCCCTTTTTTGGAGTGAACGACAAATTACAACGCCGTCATTTATTATGGCCAACTAACTCTAAATTTTTTGTCATTTTTCATATCTCAGTCAAACTACCTGACTACTCAAGAAAAATTATTGTTACGACTCAACTCCTCCCTCTTTTTGGCTGGACAAACAAAATTCATTGCCGGTATTTTTGATGGCCAGCTAATTCTAGTTTTGGCATTGGTCACATCTAGGTCGACCCACCAGAGTCGGTGCAAAAAATTATGAACATTATCAACTCATTCTGCTTCTTTTTGGATAGACAGACATACTAATATGTAAACTTAAAGCTTCAACAAAAACGTTATCACTTCCCTCACTTCGTTTGCTGGTGATAAACAGACAAACACTCAAATGAACGAACCGATCATCACCAAACTTTAGCCATTTGTGCCTTATAACATTTCTAGCAATTAGTGCAATCTCATGAAGATGCCTCCATGTTCTCGCAAACACAAAAAACAAACATATAGTAAACTAGAACGCCTTGTGGCGTAAGACCATCACCAGCAGTAGGGGCAAATTCAACGAAGTCATTTTCGATGAGCGAGTTGAGTGCACAGCCCCAAGCGTTTACCCCGAATCCCTCTTCAATAATAACATAGGAGAAAAATAGAACGCCCCGTTCTCCAAATGATCTGCTACGGTGGAGGCAAATTCGCCCCGGTGGAGGAAAATTCAACGCCGTCATTTTTCATGGTCAGATAGGTCTGGTTTTTGACATGGGTCACATCTAGGTCAACCCAACAAACTCCCTATAAAAATTTATGAAGATTGCTTAACTCCTTCGACCACTTACTGGGTGGACAGACGAATATATATACAAATATATACTTAAATCTTCAACGAAAACATTATCACCTCTCACTTTGTTCGCGGGTGATAAACAGTCAAACGGACTGACCGATCATGCAAAAATATTCCCAGTTGCTTTTCGTAGCATTTCTAACAATTCCTACAAATGCCATGAAGGTCCGTCCGTAACTTGTTGAGTCATGTTACGAAGAAAAAAATGGCCGACAAACACACAAATGGGTGGCCGGATCTTCACCAAAATCTAAACATCTGTTGCTCCTAACATACCTAATTTTCGCTGTGAGTTTCATTAATTAATGTTCTGTGAATAACGTTTCAGTTATCTTAGTGACAAACTAACAAGCAAACAAAATAAAGGGACAAACAGGCAGACAAACTCTGACAGAAATATAATCTCCTAGGCGGAGGTAATAAAACGGTTCGTAACTGCGTGGTATGGGAGACTCTTCATTTTAATAAAATAATTTTGCGTAAGTTCTGACAGCCAAGATATTGGCCGGAGATTGAGCTAAAGTTGGTTTTGCGACTTTAGGTTCTCCTGGGAAACTTATCTCAAACTTTCACAAAGTAGCAGTTCCAAAGTTCAAGTCTTTGAACTTGGAAATGTTTGGTAATTAAACGGTAAGTTAGAGCCACAAGAATATTATATTCAACATTTTTCCAACTATCGGTACCAGAAAATATGGACGGTACCAAGAGCGGGAATATTAGGCAGTGAGAATCTGTGATACCTGACCTGGGAGATATTCAGAACTCGGTATCTGTGATAACGGAGGTGAATTTACTAAGCACAATTTTGGAGGAACATTTAATTTTCAAAACATTTCACTAAGAGTCTGGAGCCATCTACTGCAACCATATTGAAGCGTACAGAGTGTCATCACTAAAAGTGTGACCGACAGACAGAGAGACAAAAGGACAGACTGATATTTTACTCCCAGATAAATCAGGTTATCTATCCTTCAAAAACGACGGCAATAAATTCACGTTGGTCCTCTTCATTAGAGCCAATCGTGCTAGTGATTTTTTTCCGTGAGAATACGTTGCATGTGCCTGCTCGATCAGTAGCCTCTTGAATGCGCCTCTTAGTTACATCGACGGATAATGAAAAAATCGGAATCCCATGGTATCTAGGGAGACTACTTACGATGGCTCGGGGCATGGCTCACAGGTCGGCAGCAGCGAGTGAAGCTCGAAGGAGAAACAATCGACTGGACGCAGGTATCATCAGGGGTTCCACAAGGTAGTGTGCTTGGCCCACTTCTGTTCTCAATTTACATCAATTTACATCCGTAGTAAAATCATTAAATTTGCGGATGATACAAAACTATGTCATCCTGCCACGAAAAGAGCCGAGCTCCAACAAGACTTTGAATACCTCATGGAATGGAGCGCAACGTGACAGATGAGCTTTAATGTCGAGAATTGCTCAGTAATGCACGTAGGGCTTGTGAACCCTTCAACCCCATTGAAAATGAATGGGACGGAATTGGCTCCTGTCACCCAACAACGTGACTTGGGAATCACTTAATGTTTGTTTGATGTCGTGTCAGAGCAAGTTGACAAGAGTGTGAAAATGGCAAGCAGGGTACTCGGATTCATTACCAGAAATTTTGAATACAAGTCCAAGGACATCATCGTTCCCCTGTACAAGGCATTAGTGCGACTACACTTAGAGTTTGCTGATCAGTTCTGGTCGCCACATCTGTGGAAAGATATCGATAACATGGAAAGAGTCCAACGCAGAGCAACGAAATTGAGACCTCAGCTGCGAAACAAGCCGTATGAATGTCGCCTAATAGAACTGGGGCCGGAAACTCAAACGCTCCCGTAACGCATCTCGCAAGTCATATCATAACTTCCTGCGATACCCTAAATTAGGACATAGAACCGACACACGTAAATGCGAAACTCAAAACAGAACGTCGTCGTCGCATCGATAGCG
>LQNS02276930.1:3110911-3123627 GCA_001587735.2 Parhyale hawaiensis | reverse complement strand
TAAGCGCATGGCCGCTCCTACTCCATGGAGTTAAATCCATTTTGCAAGCTCCAAATCCTATCAACGCGCACACATTTTATAAATGGGCCGTGATTCCAGACCAGCAAATTTATTTTGGAATGTGATAAAAGCGCCTCTGCGAAATGGCTGTATGGAATCGAGGAATGAAAAATTCCTGAATTTTTTTGTTGCTGAAAGACCTGGTAATTTTACTATACCTTGCTAAAATTTTCTATCTTTTGATCTAATATATTTTCACTCGAGTCTCTGTAAATTTAGTGAAGGTAATTTAGGGTACGTACTGTACTTATTAGCTATGTATACTGTACAGTTCATGTGAATAAAACACGTGCCTGAGAAAGTGCTCTGGGAAGACATTATCAAAATATTTGTCAGTACGTGAGAAATTTAAAACACTGAAAAATTTTACTACATTATAATCATACAAACTATCATAAATATGTTGACTTTCATATTCTAGTATGGATAAACCTCGCATAAGGTGCACTCTTATACGGCGCTACTCGTAATAGGTTTAACAATATTCGTGTAAGATACGTGACACTCCTATAAGGCAGGTAGGATGTATGTTAGTCAGCTATTTAATTTCCATATTGTTGATATTCTAGTATGTATTTTGAAAATTTTATAATTGACGAGACAGTGCACCATTGCCAGTTTTGGTTTAGTTGAAAGCTGATAGATAGTGAAAAAAGAAATAAAAATAAAGGGTAACTAACTTCGCATATAAGGTGCACATGCATTGGTGTTCAATCCCTATCTTATATAAGGCACTTCTTTATTTCATTTTTGGCAGGCACTGTTTACCGTACGCGCCACATGCCCGACTTTATATATATAATTACGTATATCCATATAGCGAACAAGGGGTTTGGGTGTAATGAGGTCCGTTAAATGTAATTTTCAGTCATTAGGTGTATTTTTCTGGTATAGAAGGCCAGTAAGTGTAATACATAGCTTACAGGCCAATGAGCTCGTTCTCATAAAGTTAGGTAAAAGGCCAGGACTGGTTCTGCTAACGCAATGAACTTTTTCTCATCTAGGTTAGGTAAAAGGTAAGGACTGGTTCCGCTAACGATCAAAGATTGACGCTAAAGAAGGCCCATCAAAGATTGACGCTAAGTAAGGCCAATCAAAATTGACGTTAAGTAAGGCTAATCAAAGATTGTCGCTGAGTAAAAAAAACACTTATTACCCTAAAAAATCACTGTAGATCTAAATCCTACAGAAGATCGAAGAAACCACATAAAAATTTTCTGAGAAGATACCAGCTCAGTCCTTATGCTCAAGTCGCAGCTACATTGACCTTGGAATGCAGTGAAAAGTGAATTTTTAAATCCTTATCTAAAAATGCGTATAATTGACTAAGAAAAATTATCGAGAACAAAAGCAAAATAACCGAGCATTGATACACAATATCGTTCAATAAATACTCTATTGCTACGCAACTTTATTTTTTTCCCAAAGTGTATTGGCTTCAGCAGTTTGTGCCGACACTATCTATCCTATTATTGTTAGTTTCATGCTGCCAATTAGTGGTCAATTCCATCCATAATACTATCGTAATCATATCATAAACAAGCTCGCCATAAAAGCGAGTTCAGTGTACAACTTACAAACAAACAGCCTGTGGAGTAAGCTACAATGGAACAAGAATAAAAATCAAATCACAGGCTCTGCGTAATCACTTCACCGTTTACCGCTGCCATTTATACCACAGTAGCCACAATGGCTACATTTGCCACACAGACCTGCCACAGCCACTGGTCAATAAGCTTTCAGCCCCACAGCTCCATCAATTGACACATCAAAGAGCTCAGCTAAAACGTTTCATCAAAAGCGGGCGGCCGGCCGCTACCGGCCCAGGAGCCCTACTGTTTGAATGCAATCCTGGCCAATCATCAATCACCGCTAAATGGGCCTATAGTTATTCCTAAATGCAGATCAAAAGCTGCTTTTGAAGTTTCTCGGAGTTAGAATTCATTGAAGAAAGTTAGATAATTGAAAGCTGTTTTAGAAGTTTATAACAAAAAGTTAAGAAACTGTTATTGGTTATTGACACTCTTTTGGTAAGAGGTAAAAACTTAAAATGCTGTGAAACTGCTTCATAGGTAGGTAGAAAATCTTCATGAACTATGAAGCTGCATCGCGAAAAGAAAGCTGTTGAAAACATTGTTTTCCGTAAGGTTAGAAAACTGGGAATACCTTTTAAAGATAATATTTAAACACCTCACCCTGTTCTTGATGCACACGGATTGACAATCACCACTGAAAATTAGAACTGTCTACGTATCTTAAGATTTAAACTGGTTCTGAAACACTGACGACGTGCAAATGCCTCTTCACAACGGGAAAGATCTAGGAAGATCTCACATGAATGCGCTAGGTTATATAAACACAACTGGCAATATTCACAGAATTAACTGCTTCATTATAGCTAAATGACGGCAAGCAAAACACGTTGCTCAATGAAATTAAGTTATTTGAATGACGATGGCTAATAAAGTATAACCAATTTTTTAGTTATAGCTAAATGTCTGCTAAAAATATTTGTTGCTAAAGCCACGAAGAAACAGCAGGTAAAAAATACCCATACATAACCAGTACCCCTGCTACTAAATATCAGGAATAGAATACCCATTACTACAGACTCTGAGTGTCTGTAATTATATGCTTTGATAAGCGACCACACCTCGATGCAAGTCGTTAAATGTATTTAATACTAGAACGCCTCGTGCCGTAAGACCATCACCCGCGGTAGGGGACAAATTCAACGAGTTATTCTTGATGACCGAGGCTAGGGCGCAGCCCCAATCCCTGAGTAGATCTTTTATAATAACATAGGAAAACTAGAGCACTCTGAGAGCGCATACCTCCGCCAAGTGAGGCAATGGTAACGAAAAATTCAAGTTGACTCTGAAACCATGATTTCCTTTATATCAACTTCAAAATTTAACCATTTGTGCCTTTTAATAGTATTAACAGTTTCTGCAATTTTTTCAAGATACTTTCATAACTGTTTGCGTTATGCTGCTATTAAACTAACATAAGTCAAACATACAAATGAGCCAAGCGATCTAGCCCCAAAATTAATCATTTACATCTTCTAACATTAATAACAACTCCTGCAAATTTCATAAAGAGCCATTCAAAACTTTTTGAGTTATTGCGTAACAAACATTATAACAAACACAACTCAAACATAGAAACGGATCAACCGATCTACCCCAAAATGTAACCAATTTGGCTTTTCAATATTACTAACAACTCCTATAAATTTCATGAAGATAAATTTAAAACTCTTTGAGTTATTGCGTAACAAACATTATGACAAACACAACTCAAGCATTGAAACGAATCACCCGATCTGCACCAAAATTTAATTATCTACGTCATTTTACATTACTAACAATTCCAGTAAGTTTCATAAAGATTCACTCAAAACTTTTTGAGTTATTGCGCAAACAAACATAAAGTCAAACACAGCAACAAACATACGAATGAATCTACAAATCATCACAAAAATTTGGTTATTTACTGTTTGTAATATACTTAACAACTCGTGTAAATTTAAAAAAATCCGTCCATAACTTTTTGAGTTATAGCATTGAGAAAAATGAGGCAGACAAGCAAACAAACAAACAGATGGACGGATTTTCACCAAAAGTTGATAATCTGTTCCTCCTAACATACCTAATAATCCCTGTAAATTTCGTCAAAATCTGTCCATAACTTTTTGAGTTATCTTGGTGACACACAGGCGGACAGACAGAAAGACAGACAGACAAAGAGACAGACAGACAACCCCGACGGAAACACAACCTCCTTGGCGGAAGTAAAAATAGAACGCTTCGTGGCGTAAGACGATCTGCTGCGGTGGAGGCAAATTCGCCGTGGTGGAGGAGTACCGTGTTATTGTTTGTATACAGTTTCTTTCCATTTAAACACATTCGCTTCCGTACAGATTTTTAGTAGTAGTAGTAGAGCCAATGGGTTACCTCATATCTGTTGTTCTTGCCGAATTAACGATGTAACACATTGAACAAGAAATTTTGGCAAATCCTCCATGCCCCCCTGTAATATGGAAACGCTATCTTGACGATATCATAACCATTCTACGATTTCTGCCTTACTAATAGGTTGAAAATTTTTTAAAGTTATATTAATAGCATCAACTAATTTATTCAATTTACAGCAGAAACAGAGAAAGATCGTCAACTACCATTCCTTGACCTTTTAATAACGAACGAGATAAATGGCAGAGGGAACTTTGACATCTACAGGAAGCCTACAAATTCTAACAACTATTTGAAATTCTAAAGTTACCCTCCTACGAGTACCAAAAGAGCTGTTGTTAGATCATTAATGGATCGCAGTGATAAGTATTGTTCGCCAAGGAATAAAACAACTGGGAAGCAGAAGGTCAGAAACATCTTGCAACAAAACGGATACCCTAAGCATTTCATCAATTCAACCTTCAAGAAAAATTGGACGTCTGCTCAAGATAATGTGCAAGGAACTAAATATATATCCGCACAATGCATCAAAGGTGCTACAGAGAAAACCAATTCCATACTAAAGCGGCATAATATTAGAATTGTTGGTAAACCAACTAATACGCTGCACAAATTTTTGATCAACAGCAAAGATAAATATTCACTTTAGGAAAGACGTAATGTTGTTTATCAAATTAAGTGTAAACAATGTGATGCAGTATATATTGGAGAAACACGTGAGTTTCAGAAAGAGTCAAAGAACATGATAATAATATCAAGTAAAACTTTTAGGCATCTTTCATTAATAATCATGTAAAGACGTATAACCACGAAATGGCAATCGAGTCTCCAAAATTATTATGCATGGGATTAAATTCAAAGTCGAGAAGAAGCATTCCAAATTCATTCAAAAGACATGTCCAATTTTCTGAAGCATACTGCCGTGTTCTATAATCTCACTAAAAATGAACTTTATTCGTTTTTACTCTCACAATTTCAACGTTTTGCTATGTACCGGTATTTCATGACTTTTGCTTTATTGTTAGCTAGGATACAATGTATGTATACATTGCAACTTGGTTCTACTGATAGAATTGGCACTTCCGTACCCCTCAAGGAGATTTAATATTAAAGCTCCTTGGTTCCCCCATGAAGACGGGCTGTGCTTAATAGCTCGAACGCTTGGGTTTAAATAAATAAAAAGCTCAGAAGACTTTCAATAAAAAATTTCCTAATGAATACACCTGGGCGTCAAGGCATACCGGTATTTCAAGAAACTTACAAATATATATACATACTTAAATCTTCAACGAAAACATTATCACCTCTCTCACTTCCTTAGCGGGTGATAAATATGTCTGTTACTTAGGTTCCAAACGCCTCACCATATCTGCCTCGAACAAAAAAAAAAACTCATTTTGGGGTTAAAAAAAAGGCCTTACCTCTCTAGATCATAAGTAAGTGTTTGTAGGTGACATACCACAACTAAATACTTGTAGATAAGTGCCAGTTAGTGAACAACCGTATCAGTAACTAATTGCACATCAGTAAATTACGGAAACTAATACACCGTAACTAAATATTCGCAGCTAAATACCAGTACGCAAACATTTGTAGTAACTAAATGCTCGTCGGTAAAAGCCACTAACTTAGCAGTCGAACTAATTCCCGTATTTCAATGCCCAAAACTAAAAACTAAAATTCAAATACCCTTAACTGTACACATGTTATTAAATGTCCACAACTAAGATACAATTATCGATCTTGCTACACTTTACACTCCCCTGAACAATCCGTCTCCTGCGTGCTGCTAGACAAGCATCTACATGTCACTAAATGTCAGTAACTGGCTTGCATTGAGACCGAGAGCGCAGCCCTAATTGATAGGCAGCCATTTAGGTCTGGGTAGCTAGGAGCCGTCGGGCGGCCCTGGCATCTTAGAGTTTATTATTGTGGGTTTTATGTTGTGTTATTACCTTCGCCAAGGAGGTTATGTTTTTGTAAGACTTTGTTTGTTTGTCACCAAGATAACTCACAAAGTTATGGACGGACCTTCAGGAAATTGACAAGGATTATTCGATATATTAGGAGAAAGAGTTGATTAACGTATGGTGCCGATCTGTTCAGCCGTTACATAGCTTGTTTATCTATTTCTTCCTGGCAACTTAACTGAAGGAGTCATTAACGGATTTTCACGAAATTTGCCGTTAATATTAGAAATGCTACGAAGGCTAAATATCCTCAATTTTGTGTGAACTGTTACTCTGTTTCTTCGTTTGACTACGTT
This sequence comes from Parhyale hawaiensis, assembly GCA_001587735.2. NCBI lineage: Eukaryota > Metazoa > Arthropoda > Malacostraca > Amphipoda > Hyalidae > Parhyale > Parhyale hawaiensis. The sequence continues at coordinate 3,117,324 of LQNS02276930.1, read as the reverse complement.
TGTTTTACTGCTGTACTTCTTCCCTCTGAAGGCAGTTGGTCTGTATCTGCAGCACGAAGCAGTGTGTGTAGCTTTCTTAGTGGAGGGAGCAGCCAAGTTGACTTTACCTTTCCTTTTGTTAGCAACGTAACCCAAATAGTTATCAACGGATCTATGTGAAGTTTGCAGGAACCGTTAGCATAGTTCAGAGGCACAAATGACCAAATTTTGTTGATGATTTATTCATATGTTTGTGCGTTTGTCTGTATGCTTGTGTTTTGTTGGTCAGAACATAACTCACCCAAAGTTATGGCCTAATTTCCAACGACGTACCTACAACGGGACGTTTTGAAAGAGACGTCAGTGATCGCTCGCCAAACAACGGTCAAAAACTCAAACATATAGCTCGTCGAACAACCTTAAGTCAGCATTTCTTTCCGTATTTCATATTAAGCATTCGGAATAGACTCCCTTCCGACGTTGTCGGTGCAGAGACAGTCAACACGATTATAAATCGTCTAGACAAACAGTGGGAGAGGCATCCTCCACTGTTAAGAACTCTTCCTCCAGTAGTCGCAAACTCTTGACAGCCAAAGCTTCCGAGGCCACCTTAATCCATCTTCTCCTTTCTGCTTCGACTACAGAGATAGACGACTCTACGCTCCGCATATCAGCGGCTATTGATCGTGTTTCCCTGCTTGCACGATCATTCTTTGACTGAGATTCTTCCCTCTCTTTTTTTTTTCTTTCTTCCACAGTTATCTATTTCTTTCTGACATAATGGCAAGAGCTCATGGCGTAAGTGTTGGTGTCTCTTTGAGAATGGGCCTGTTGGTTAGTCTACCACCACCTTTCTAATCTAATCTAAATGTTGATGAACTGCCAGGACTGTGGCAAGGAACGAAGTATCTAATTTTAGTGAAGCTAAAAACCTGGGTTCCGTCCCAACTTGACTTTTTTAACATTGTTGCTTGGAGGAGGTATGCGCTCCCAGAGTGCATCTCTTGTTGTTAATGTTGTACATTTCCGAGCGTCTGCTCTCTACCGTCATGAATGACGGCACATTCGATGAACAGAGAAATCTTTGGAAGGGAGTAATGTACTACAATGTATTTTGATACATATGATATTGATACGTTTTGTTTATTCATAGGCTAGTACAGCCATTGTAGTGATACGGTCTCATAGTCCAGAAAATGAGCTCACCATAATTCCCCAAATGTATATTTACCAATTCCTGACAATCCTCTGTGTCGTAGGAGGTCAGACATACAAGAATGGGACTCTTGGAATAAGAGCGAACGCTTGTTCACAGCCTTCAAGAGATGTTGAGAGTGTTGCCGACTTCAGGGCCCTTTGGTGCCGAAGGCACCGCTCGTTTGTAGAGATCAAAGTTAGAAATTCTGGTAAAATCGAGTTGACTTTTGTGGCAAAATAACAGAAATTATTCCAGCATCTTTGAAGTGAAGACTGGTATATTGTTACTCTATTTCTGAACGTGAAGGAAAGTTATCAACCAAGTCTCTCTGAGAGAAATTTGACAGTTAAGTACGAAGTATGTGGCAGGAAAAATAGTGCATAGGTTGAGTTATAAAAATTTACATCGTATCTGTTGCAGTACAATGCGTGAAGATGTACTAAACAACAGCGTTGTAGAATCTTATATTTTGGCCTGTTACCGTGGAACTGCAATTTATATATAAATGGAAATTAGAAATTAAGTAGTAAATGAAATATTAGGACTTCAGTATTAGTATAAACTTCATAAACACAAATACATATAAAATATTAACATTTTGGAAGTTATTACTATCTGGATTCATGAAAGAATACAAAATATGAATTTTTCAACTTCTGGGAAGATGCTAGAGTCATAAATGGACATATATTCGGACATTTGCTGTATGGATACGGACTTTTAAGAGGATTAAGAGTTCGAAAGTGGACGCTATGATGTTAAACTCATCCATAAAGTGACATTAGTCATAGTTTTGAAAAGTCGAGGGTTTTAAACTCCACATATTAAAGCGAAGCTGAATAAATTAAGAAACTCAAGTACAGTGTATACAAAAGAACTTATAAAAAAGCTACAAGGGCTCTAAGAATCTAATAAGATTAATTATGTTAAGGGTGAAAGAAATAATATTGAAGATCATATTGAAGTACTTTAAGAAAGGCAAGTGCTCTTTATGGTAACGAAATTTTTTGTGAGAAATTTAAAATAAGATTAGAGCCTCAACGTATAGGAAACGGACACGCCAAGAAAATGTTATAACTTCTTTTCACTATACTAAGTCAAAAAATCTAATACTACATGGAAGTCGACTAAATTTAAAATTTTACGTTTCGGGATTAGGAATTCCATCATCAGAAAAAGGTAAGAAAATTAACCTACAACCTATAAATAAAAAAAATTCTTTATTGTCTAATGGATCAGGGGAGTAGGGATGTTATCGGGGGGAGGTCTAAAACGCAAATGGACAGAGATGCGTGGAGGGGCTGGATGCCTGCTCCTGCACAGTCGGTAGATTTGAGGCTAAGTGTCGACGGTATGAAGCGGTACAGCTGAGGTCATAATGTTGAGGCTAGGTTTGGTTCTATGAATGTGGAGGGACTGTAATGTTGTAAGCTCGATGTGATTTGAAGGGTATATGGTGGAAAATCATTCCTGCTGATGCTCAGCATGTAGGCGGGGGGCTGACTGTGAGGGTTTTGCAAGTGATAAAGCGGTACGACTGGATACACCTAAATGTTGGTCAATACGGGCTTTGAAGTGTTGTCCAGTGCCACCTGTGTATGAGGCACAGCAGACCTGGCATCGGTAGAGGTAAATAACACCGGACAAAAATGGTGTGGGGGGTTTGTCTTTAAATTTGAAGTGGGACCCTATGGTAAATGTGTTTTTGTATGAAAATTTGAAGTTGACATGTGGGTAGGTTTCAGAGAGGAACGTTTTCAAAGTGTTTACTGTGCTAAGAGATGCTTTGCAGTAGAACGGAAGCGAGTAAAAGAAGTCCAATTTACTGACCCAGGGTTTGCTAATGCCCGGGTCGCGCTATCGTCGTTCACGACCGCTATGTGTGCGTGTTTGTGTACGCAGATCGTGTGCGTGTGAGCGGCGTTCAAATTGGCGCGCCGCGCTGCTCGCTGTATCGCTGATTAAGTTAGGATACGTTAGGTTAGGTTAGGTTAGGTTAGGTAAGGTAAGGTAATTTTAGGTAACGTGAGGTAAGGCTAGGTAAGGTTAGAAAGGTTAGGTTGGGTTAAGTTGGGTTAGGTTAGGTACGGTAAGATTAGGTTAGGTTGGAAAGTTAGGTAAGGAGGTTAGGTTAGGTTAGGTAAGGGTAGGTTGGGTTAGGTTAGCATAGGTAGAGTTTATTTTAGTGGTGGCGCACGCATGAAAGCTTACGTGAACGCAAAGGGGTCGTGAACGACGATAGTGCTCCCGGGTCGAGCATCTTGTCAGGAACAATTTGCAGTAGTGGTCTAGAAAATGATGCGGATAACCGTTATTTAGGAAGAATGTTCGGAGAAAGTCAACTTCGTATGAAAATGCCAGATATGAGCAAGACAAATGGTATGCTAGAAATAGTAAAGTTTTTATTGCTTTAATTTTGAATTGATCGTAGCAGTGACTGAAAAAGCTTATCCCGAGGCCTGAGAATGAGGGTTTTCTGTAAATTCCAGTGGTTAGCGTTGAGTCTTGGTTGGTTATTAAAACATCGAGAAAAGCTAAAGGCTTATTTGATAGATATTTGGATGTTTACTATTCAAAAATTGCAAAAATAGATCAGAATCTGCTTGATTCTTGAATATGAGGAAGGTGTCATCTACAAAACGATTATAGTGGATGGGTTTGACGTCACGTGGGCAGTCGCTTAGCCAGAGGGTTTCGTGATGGCATAAAAAAAAAATTGGCCAGTGAGGGGCTAAGTGGGGAGCCCATGGAAACTCCATCTATTTGTTTGTACAGTCTATTGTTAAACATGAAGAAGGAGTCTTTGATGGCAAGGCTGAGGATAGTTCTGAAGGTAGGTTTATCTACATATGTTGTGAAATAGCTCCGTGTCATTGAAGACTTTGTTACAAATAATGTCTATGGTCTCCTCTACGGGGATGTTAGTGAAAAGGGCGGTGATGTCATAACTAGCTAAGTAGGCATTGGAAAGCAATTGGAGGTTTTTTATTCGATCTCGAAAGTCATATGAATTGCGCAAAGTATACTGATTGGTTGTTAAAGGTTCAAGTAATGAAACGAGGAATTTTGCAATAGGGTAGGACGGTGTTTTATATGCAGCTAGAATTAGTCGTAGGGGGGCACCGGTTTGGTGTACCTTTGGAAGCCCGTACAAGACTCCAGGGGAAGCACCCGAATTGTAAAGAGAACGGTAGATCGAATCAGTAATGATGCCTTGGTCTAACAACTTCTTCAAAAATCTATCGATTTTGTTGATGAATTTAAGCGGGAGTTGGAAGGGATCGGTATGAGTGAGAGTCGTAAACAGTGAACTTTGTTTTATCAGCCAGAATTGCATTCATTTTTTGATGGTACTGATTTTTATCCTCTTTCTCTGTCGGGTCTGCACATGACAACGGAATTTTGTTTGTAAACATCAGATAATACAGATAGATCGGATTTAGAAAAAAATGGAGTAAGCACTTTACGTTTGCTGTACGAGGTGTAAATGCTATTACAAGTTTCTTTTATTCTGTTTCTTACTTCGGCAAGCGAAAAATTAGGGTGTAGTGGTGGAGATTTCAGTCTGTTGGCTAAGCCCTCAAAACTGATGAAATATTTATAGTAATCCGGTTTGAATACGGGTATACAAACTTCCAGACCAAAGGATAACAAAAATTTAAGGCGTGGTTGGAGGGTAACATTTGAGCAGTTGAAGATTACGTTATCTGGATTGCAAGAGGTTACGTTCGGAGATGCTCCTAATGCGTTTACCTTTCTACTGTGGACGGATTTTGTTCTATCTGCAAATTTTCTATTGTTGCGCTGTACGAAATGAACATGGATGAGATAGTCGACAAATGAGAATAAAACTTTAATTTGGGATAAAAAGTGTTTAACTGAATTTCTATGGTTGACAAGACTTGTACAGTTAGCTGTTCTGGAGTGACTGACGGTATAAACGGAAACGGAGGAACTTGGAGATGACAACCCCCCCCCCCCTCACTACTTTTGTCCAGTGTTATTTACCGTTACCGATGCCAGGTCTGCTGTGCCTCATATATAAGTAACACTGGACAACACTTCAAAGCCCGCATTGACGTACATTTAGTTGTATCCAGTCGTACCGGTTTACCACTTGCAAAACCCTCACATTCAGCCCCCCGCCTACATACTGAGCTAAAAAACCATCCCATCAGCAGGAATGACTTCTCCATCATAGACTCTTCCAATCCCATTGAGCTTACAACATTAGAGTCCCTCCACATTCATAGAACCAAACCTAGCCTCAATATTATGACATCTGCTGTACCGCTTCATACCGTCCACACTTAGCCTCAAATCTGCCGACTGTACAGGAGCTGACATCCAGCTCCTCCTCGCAGCTCTATTCATTTGCGTTTTAGACCTCCCCCGATTACATCCATGCTCCCCTGATTCATTAAACAACAAAGAAAATTTTTTATTTATAGGTTGAGGTCAATTTTCTTCCCTTTTTCTGATGATGGGATTCCTAATCCCGAAATGTTAAATTTTAAATTTTGTCGACTTCCACTTCGTAACTTCTTTTCAGTTACAGCACTGAAGGACCATCACCAATACAGACCTATAGGTGAATAATTAACCATTTTCAGGCAGACACTCAGATTCCAAAAGGACTCCTTTAATACAGAGATAATATATAAGCAAAGCGAGAGACCAGGGGCGGCCATCGATGCCAGCGGCGCTTGGCCTGTGCCGGCAACCACCGGCAGGAATAACACGGAAAAGGCGAAGTCAAGGTGTCTGCTCTGGTCGCTAGTGCACCATAGAAATAGCATTGCTAAGCCAATAAAGAGATATCTGCTGCTTGGACACCAAGTACCCAGTAGTCTTGCCGACTGCACATGGAGACAATTGGGTTAACTCCAGTTTACGTTAAAATTATATTAACGAAATTAATTGGGAGAAAATAACGAATATAAAATACTGTAAAAAACAAGATTTACTAAAAGTGAAGAGAGTAATGAGTTCGAAAAAGATAATTTAATTTCGTTAGGGAAGAAGACCATGTAACAATTGAGCTACTTGACGAAGCAGAATATATATATATATATATATGATTCTCCGATACACGCAGAGTTCACCCTATGCCCGTTCAGGTTAACCCCTGTGGTTAACCCTGTCAAACGCCGCGCCAAAGTCCAACTGGACAAGACGTGCCTCCGACCTACAATCCAGCGCAGACTGTAAATGGTGTGACACCGACAAAAGAGTG
>LQNS02276930.1:3054440-3074963 GCA_001587735.2 Parhyale hawaiensis | reverse complement strand
GTCAGTAAACTGGGACGTACTTCTAGATAACTCAATAGGAAGTGAAAGCATCAATGAGACATTCGAAAACGTTTTATTAGAAAAGTGCATGAAGTACCTTAGCCCGGTAAAAAGAAAATTTCATGAAAGTCGATACCACAAATTCCGTAAAAGACTACTTAAGAAACGAGCAAAACTTATCAAATGCCAGCGATCGACGAAATTAATACAACGCAAATCCGAGTGCAAAAAGAAGCTAGATGAGATAGAACGTCAGCTTGCAAGATCACACGGTAAAGAAAAACAAGAAAAAGAAAAGAAAGCCATCGAAAAAATTAAAAGCAATAGCAAATATTTTTTGCTTATGCATCGCATCATTCCTCGATAAAATCGAATATCGGGCCGCTAGTGAATGATACAGGATCGATTGTTGAGGATGACCAGGAAATGAGCGAAATACTAAGCCGTCAATATCAAAAAGTCTTAAGTAACAAAATTCAAAATCCTGAAATCCCAAGAATTGATTAAACTACAAACAACATAACGGACTTTGAGTTCACAAAACTAAGTATTGAATTAGCCATTGATGAACTTAGCGGCAACAGTGCAGCGGGACCAGATGATGTGCCTGCAAAAATCCTTCAGATGTGCCAGCTAAGCATCTCTTACTACCTATACCTTATGTGGCGAAAATCAATGGATGATGGAGAAATTCCACTCACCTACAAACACGCGATTATTTCACCTATTCCTAAAGCTGGAAATAGCATGGATCCAGCGAACTATAGACCTGTCTCCCTAACTAGCCACGTAGTGCAGACGTTTAAAAGGGTCTTTAGGAAACACCTCGTACATCATTTAGAAAGCAATAAGCTGCTTACATCAGATCAATATGGCTTTCGCCATAAACATTCAACCACTTCGCAGCTGCTTGACCATTGAGACTCTATTCTCGACCTACTATGCCAAGGAAAAAGTGTAGACGTAATATATTTAGATTTTGCCAAAGCAATCGATAAAGTAGACCATGGAATGCTGCTACTCAAACTCTTTAACATGGGCATCCGTGGAAAATGTCTTAGATGGATTGAAGCTTTTCTGACAAACCGATCCCAAAGTGTAATTATAAATAATAAAGTGTCCAAGCGAAATCCGGTACTCAGTGGAGTCCCACAAGGCACCGTGCTTGGTCCAATACTCTTCCTTATCATGATAATTGATATGGGCACCAATGCAAGTTTGCCGTTCCCTCATCGTTCGCTGATGACACACGGATATTAGCAGCTGTACAATCATCGGCGGACGTACGGAATGTGCAAGTAGACCTAACCAACATCTTTCACTGGACGTCGGTTAAGCCGCGTCTACACGACGATCTTTTTTGTCGAAGTTTGTGATCGCGGAGAGATTTTGATCGCCAAACACACGCGGCGAGCCTTCGAAGTCCGTGATTTTTGATCGCCGACAGTGCTGGAAATCACGATAAAAAATCACGATCACAAAAAGTTCGAAAACTATATTTCGCTCTGTAAAAAGATGTATATATTTTAAATATATTATATAGTAATTAAAACATCACTTTTTGTTTAAATTTACCAGCATATCGAATTTTGTTTATGTTTGATTCGAACTTCTGTACAGCGGGAAGCATTTGGCAACTATATGTTGCCAATTAGTAATAACTGTAGCATATTACTCAAGTTACGTTTGTACCTTCTTTTTTTTTTCATTAGTAAAAGCTACAATGGAGCAAGTGTTCCGTTTGAATGGAATAAACGGATGTAATCAGGGTGAATTGCTATAGAAATTAAATAAATTTATGAATCAAAAATGAAAAATTATTGTTCTATCGTGTGCATTTCTGCATTTGAGGGGATACCAGTGAATGAATTTTTAGCTATACTTTTTGCCAGTATACATAAAGTTTTACCCGCCAATCACCATCTACAACTAGGCTACAATAAATATCTGACCGATAATGTGAGGTTGGAATATCGATTAATTGTAATGGAATGCTGAATTCACGTAAAGTGACCTTGAATTGATCGTGGCTACTCTTTCTCATATGGTTGGGACAAGGAGGCGAAATTGTTTGTGATTTTGATCGTCGATTCTTGTGTTTGTGATCGCTGAAAAGATCGTCGTGTAGACGCGGCTTTAGCAACATGACCTTCAACGAATCAAAGTTTGAGCTTTTACGATACGGAAAAAACTTCTCCCTTACTGAATCTACGTCCTACACGACGAGAGATGGAAGCGAAATCGAGAGAAAGCAAATTTTAGGGGATCTTGTTGTGAGAACACAAGATAATGCTACTTTCGAAGATCACGTGGCTCGAGTTGTTACTGTAGGCAGTGGGTGCTACGAATTTAGAGAAGTGCTCTCCGTCTGTGTTACGAGTGGAATACCTTTGTTGACTATGACGGTTCCTAACTTATGACAAGTGGAGAAACCTACGGTTCGTTTGCCTTTCTGAATCTCGCGGTTGAGGCTATCCGGAGATCGTTCACTGCTAAAATCGGAGGCATGAACGATTTAAACTATCGCGGAAGACTGGCTCAACTTCAAATGTACTCAATTCAAAGGAGATTCTAGCGCTTTACGATCATTTATGTTTGGAAAATTCTAGAAGGAATTACAGTCAATGTTAGTGGGCGAATCCAGGCCAGACACTCAAACCGTATTAGTCGCACTTGTGAAGTGCGAATTCTGATCAAAACTGGTGGTGAAGCGATAACCACAAAGTATTATAATAGCTTCGTGGTCACCGAGGGGAGAGATTATTCAACAAAATTCCTCGTCACATTCGAAATGTCACCGGTACGGAGACTGCGAGACTTACTACACGCATGCTTACTGAAAATGCCAGATAAACCTGCTGTAAGCGGCTCCGTGAACTGTGGGAATACTCGCTGTTAGCCACCCCGCTGGTCACGGACTGCAGCATCACCTCTGCACAAGATGGGCGGCGTGCATAACGTCGCCTGGACCTCGTCCGAAGTACCATCAAAGGTAAGGTAAGTCTCAGGGTGTCACGCACGACGCGGAGAGCCAGAAAGAGAATCCATCTCTCACAGGACGGCGTCCGGCTCAAAATTAAAAAGCAATAAATAAATGTAACCGCTCTGTAGTGAGGGAAATTTTCAGTAATTCATGATGTTGATGTTACTCATATGAACCTCAAATACACCTATACGTTGGAAGTACCGTCATATTTGACGGCCCAGTGCACTAGCTAATGGCAAGAACCTTTAAAGGTTTCTGGAACTGTCTTGTGGATCTAGCAACAATTTAGTAAATGAAACATCATATTGAAATACCGTAGAGTTCAATAGATTATTCCCAATCGTCAAAATATTTTTGCAACTATGAAATTATCTTAGCTGGTTCTGCCTTCTGCCCCTCCGACTATGGAACCAAAACTCACCCTTTCATAAAGACCAATGAGTATTTATTCATGCAGATATAAATATATCTAAGATTCTTAGGCTCACTCGTATCTAGAATTATACAGATGGGAAGCCACTGCCTTCATTTTTTTTAAGTTAGAAAAATGCATTAGGAGCTCGTGGGGGCTCGAACCGGAGACTTGAGTACAGCACGGCGCAACCGCTCGGCCAGTACCGTTAGAGCTTAAGTGCAGAGTAGTGCTACGCGAACTTCTAAGTTTAAAGACTTTATCACATGCACTTTATTAACGTATCATATGTATCATATTATATTTCTAGTTGCCTTACTGCATCAGGATTAGTTAGGAGGATTTTGACTCTCGACACAATCCACGTAGATGTTGAGCATATGAACACCGAGTAGAGACTAGCTTTGATATAGTTCTGGAGCAGCTGCAGATATGCTCTTATGTATCCTAGTTACACCCAAAGCACGATAGTGTCATCGGAAAAACGTGATGAAAGGATGTGCGCGCGCACCTCGCATGTCGTTCATGCTACCGTATCTGTGCTACCGAGTTTACATACAGTACCTAGACATAAGTATTTGCACAACTCTATTTTTAATGTATTTTTCAAAATTCCGGGTCTGTTTTAGGATAATTAATACAGGAAGTTAATATGACATATATATATATATAGTAGAATATTTAAACAAAGTAGTCTAATGTGCACTTACAACAAGAAAATTTAATACAAGTAAAAGTAATGAGGGACAAAAGTATTTGACCAAAATAAATATGATGTTGAATCTTTCATATTTAATAGCATAATTTAAATAAATTAGTTTGGAAATCAGTCTAGAACGTTCACGAAACGTTTCGAAACAAATGCAATGTAAACAAACCACAGCCGGCGCAATCATTACCTCTCTAGACCTCGTTGAAGTCGCGCACACTCTTACTACAAAGCCCAAAGTCAAATAAATCTCTGAAGCTACTTGTAAGTGGATAATTCCACCTTCGTAGTGAGGGATTAACTTATAGAGTAATAGCAGAACGTGTCAATGTTCCTTTTTCAATGGTTGGAGCTATAGTCCGCAAGCATCAAGTGGCTGGGGCGGTCTCCAACCTGCCAAGAGCTGGAGCTCCAGGTAACATCATGGGTCGTCCTCGGCGCTACATGCTACGTAAGGTGACTAATGACCCCATGACAACTTGTCCTGACCTTCACAGTGAACTGGCGTCTCAGGGACTGCATGTCAGCAAGAAAACTATTGTTAGGGAATTGAACCGTACTGGCATTCATTCTTACACTCCTCGCAAAACTCCTCGTCTTACAGCAAAACATGTCAAGAGCCACTTAACATTTGCCAAAGACCACCTGGACAAAGGAAATGAGTTTTGGGAAGGGGTTATATGGTCTGACGAAACTAAAATAGAACTTTTTGGCTGAAACGAAGCTCGGCATGTATGGAGGAAACGTGGTACTGCCTATGACCCCAAGAACACCATCCCCACCGTGAAGCATGGAGGGGGCAGCATCATGGTGTGGGGTTGCTTTACTGCCCATGGTGTTGGGGATCTTGATATCATTGATGGCAAGATGAATAGCTTCATGTACAGGGAGATATTAGCGTAGAAAATGCTTCCAAGTGCCAAAAAATTTTACATACGGCGCAGGTAGACCTGCCAACAAGACAACGGCCCCAAGCATACTGCGAGTTTAACGAAATAATGGTTTCAAAAGAAGAAAATAAATGTTCTTCCGTAGCCTAGTCAATCACCGGACCTTAATCCAATTGAAAATTTGTGGCGTCTTTTTAAATCTGGTATCCACAAACGGTGTCCCAAAAACCTTACTGAATTAAAGGTTATCTGCATGGAAGAATGGAAAAAAATACCCTCAAGTGAATGTGAAAAGTTAATTTCCAGCTATAACAATCGTCTCCATGCTGTTATTGCCAATAAAAGTCTCGCCACCAAGTACTAATGTCATAAATTTTTTGGTCAAATACTTTTGTCCCTCATTACTTTTGCTTATATTAAATTTTCTTGGTATAAGTGCACATTTGTCTGTTCTGTTTAAATATTCTGTTATATATATGTTATATAAACTTCCTGTATTAATTATCCTAAAGCAGTCCCTATTTTTTAAAAAATACATAAAAAATAGATTTGTGCAAATACTTATGTCTAGGCCCTGTATATATATTTCAAGATGGTAATGGAGTTGCTCATTCTCGCTCCCAGTTATTCGTGCCAATGCATAATTATGTGACCTCGGCATAAGACAGGAGGTAGATGTTTAATCATTATAGTCTCCTTGCGCAATTCATTTCTACAAATCTCGTGGTGAGCGAAGTGGATTTATTGTGCCAATAGTTAATGCTGCTGTAGAAAAAAACATAGGTAGCCCTCATCAAAATTAATTTAAAGGGAGATCAAGTTGCTGTAAAAATTAGTTGTGTGCATTCTCCCAATAGTAGCAACTAGCAACTAGCTGGAACCAGTGAAATTTCACAGAACCATACATTATTATTCAGTGATGTCACAGACCCGTAACACAGTTCATTTACAGAAAATAGTTGTGTCAAATTTGGATGAATGCGCTACGCCCCTAAATTTCCAGGTTTGTGACGTCAAATTACGTCACGCCACTGTGGAAATATCAAAGATTCTTCGCTGCAACAGCGGCGTGAGGCAATTGTGACGTCACAAACCTGAAAATTTGGGGGCATAGCGCATACACTCAAATTTGACATAACTATCTGTGGCCGTATCACGCATACGAAGTGTGAAAATATGTTGCAGTTAGACAACAATTCTTTTACCTATGACCTGTGAGCAATAGCGGCCTAAAAAAGAAAAATTTGACTCGTGTTGTTCCCTCTCGTGATCGAATCTAGGGTACCTTAATATTCCTCTATTAAATACTGAAGAAACCTTTGGAAATTCAACGGAACAAGAGCATTGTTTGTCAATTATGATGCCCTTGAACCCGTACCAGGCATACGAAAGGTCAATAATGTTCCAAGTCAGGCAGTAAATCTTCTACCCAAGACCTGCGAGCAGTAGCAGCGTTGATTTTGACCTTAGGCGTCCAATTGATCCTTCCCAGGTCGTATCAACGAAAGAACGGACAAGCAGAATTACTACATGCCAGTCATCGCATAAGTCTCCAGACATAGGCAAACTAAACGTTTCTTGACATAAACCATTTTTATTTATATAATATGCTCTATATGCCTGCCATTTTGTCGAGAAAATATTTCAATACGTGTCTTTTACTGCTGAGGAACACCTCTAAAAACATCAGGATTTAAGTTTGTAATTGTGCTTACGATCCGTTCCTTGAGTTAAATTATGTTTTTGTATCTTTACTTGATGCACTATTGCCTCTAAATGTCCACAAACCCTATAAAAATTTTCGGTGGAACACGGGTGGCATATGGTAGTTTCGCACTCAGTCGAGAAAAGAAGAGACGCATCCGAGTGGCTACCGCGCTGCTCGGTCGCCAAGGGCGTTTTTAGGCTTGCAACATCAACTTCATTTGGAAATATATTCACCCGAGCAGTGAGCGCTTCGCCGCGTTTGCCCGAAACAGCAATATTCTGCTACTTTAGCGAAGGCTCGTAATCACTGGGCAACACGGGCAGGCAATCGCGGCCAAGCGCTCACTGCCCGGGTGAATCTTTTTCGGATCGAAGTCTATGTTGCCAGGCATTCTTAGAGTTATGTGAGATATAAAGAAATATATATTAGAACCATATGCTCATGGAATGTAGTATGTCTCCCTTGTACAGAGATTCATGGAACACCCAGCAGATAAACATTAACACTCAAGGGTACTGATGTAAATTTTTACCCATGGTAACCGTGCACATTGCCTTTGCACATTTGTGCTGAAGATCCCGGGCAAGATCCCCAGGCCAGGTGAGCGGTCTGTGTCATAGCTATCGTGGGGATAGTTACCTTAAAGTAGGGGTGGCGGGTCATTGAACCTTCCGCCAAATGAGCCATAGTTCTTAGCAACCCACCGTCGGATGCAGCTGCACTTACTCCTCTGGAGCCAGTTGGCTGATATCTGCTGCACGAACCAGTGCGTATGGGTTTCCCAGTGGAGAGTGCAGTCAAAGTTAACTACCTTTTACCTCATTTTTTACTGTGAGGTACCCTAATACTAGACAGTAATGCACGTCGCGTGTTTGTCTCCGTGTTATTCATTTTGACAAAAAGGTTCCTTTTTATTTACTGCTGTCTATAGTGTTGAAGAAAAACCTATTGTTCTGCTAGATACACCGAGCTGTATCTTGGATACAGTTTCTGGCCATTCTGAGTGGTTGATATATATTTTTGTTTCAATTTTTGGCGACTCAGGAAGATGGGTGGTAACGCTTTACTGCACTGGCAGTGCTCAAGAATTTTATATATTTTGCACATGATCGAGCAGGCACATGCAACGTATTCTCAAGGAAAAAAATCACTAGCACGATTGGCTCTACTTAAGAGGCCCAACGTGAATTTATTGCCGTCGTTTTAGAAGGATAGATAACTTGATTTAACTGGGAGTAAAATATCAGTCTGTCCTTTTGTCTCTCTGTCTGTCGGTCACACTTTTAGTGATGGCACTCTATACACTTCAATATGGTTGCTGTAGATGGCTCCAGACTGTTAATGCAATGTTTTCAAAGTTAAATGTTCCTCCAAAATTGTGCTTAGTAAATTCACCCCCGTTATCACAGATACCGCGTACTGAATGTCTCCCAGGTCAGGTATCACAGATTCTCACTGCCTAATATTCTCGCTCTTGGTACCGTCCATATTTTCTGGTACCGAAAGTTGGAAAAATGTTGAATGTAATATTCTTGTGGCTCTAACTTACCGTTTAATTACCAAACATTTCCAAGTTCAAAGACTTGAACTTTGGAACTGCTACTTTGCGAAAGTTGGAGATAAGTTTCCCTGGAGAACCTAAAGTCGCAGAGCCAACTTTAGCTCAATCTCCGGCCAATATCTTGGCTGTCAGAACTTACGCAAAATTATTTTATTAAAATAAAGAGTCGCCCATACCACGCAGTTACGAACCGTTTTATTACCTCCGCCTAGGAGATTATATTTCTGTCAGAGTTTGTCTGCCTGCTTGTCCCTTTATTTTGTTTGTTTGTCACTAAGATAACTCACAGCGAATATTAGGTATGTTAGGAGGAACAGATGTTTAGATTTTAGTGAAGATCCGGCCACCCATTTGTGTGTTTGTTTGTCGGCCATTTTTTTTCTTCGTAACATGACTCAACAAGTTACGGATGGACCTTCATGGCATTTGTAGGAATTGTTAGAAATGCTACGAAAAGCAACTGAGAAAATGTTTGCATGATCGGTCAGTCCGTTTGACTGTTTATCACCCGCAAACAAAGTGCGAGAGGTGATAATGTTTTCGTTGAAGATTTATGTATATATTTGTATATATATTCGTCTGTCCACCCAGTAAGTGGTCGAAGGAGTTAAGCAATCTTCATAATTTTTTATAGGGAGTTTGCTGGGTTGACCTAGATGTGACCCATGCCAAAAGAACAGACCTAGCTGACCATAAAAAAATGACTCTCTGGAATTTTCCTCCGCCGGGGCGAATTTGCCTCCACCGCAGCAGATCATCTGGAGAACAGGGCGTTTTATTTTTTCCTGTATTGTTATTGAAGATGAATTCGGGCTAAGCGCTTGGGGCTGCGTGCTCAACTCGTTCATCGAAAATGAAATCGTTGAATTTGCTCCCTACTGCGGGTGATGGTCTTACGCCACAAGGAGTTTACTTGACAGTATGTCTGTTTTTATGTTTGTGACAACATGGACGCATCTTCATGACATTTGCAGTAATTGCTAGAAATATTAACCGGCACAAATGGCCAAAGTTTGGTGGTGATCGGATCGTTCATTTGTGTTTTTGTCTGTTCATCACCAGCAAACGAAGTAAGGGAGGTGATAATGTTTTTGTTGAAGATTTAAGTTTGCATATTTGTATGTCTGTATATCGAAATAGAAGCAGAAGGAGTTGATAATGTTCATTTTTTTTTTTTTTTTGCACGGACTCTGGTGGGTCGACCTAGATGTGACCAATTCCAAAACTAGAATTAGCTTGCCATCAAAAATAGCGGCGATGAATTTTGTTTCTCCACCCAAAAAGAGGGAGGAGTTGAGTAATAATAATTTTTCTTGAGCAGTCAGGTAGTTTGACTGAGATATGAAAAATGCACAAAATTTAGTGTTAGTTGGCCATCATAAATGACGGCGTTGTAATTTGTCGCTTCACCCCAAAAAGGGAGGATCCGAGTTGAGCAATGTTCATAATTTTTTGTCGGGAATCAGGTGGGTTAACCTAGATGAGAAAATGCCAAAACTCCAGAGTAAGTTGGCCATAAAAAATGAAGGTGCTGAATTTTGCCCCCACCGCGGCTGATGATCTTACGTCACGAGGCGTTCTACGGTAGCTGTCCTTGTGTTTGTCAGAAAAAAATTAAAAAATTTCCAACGAATCTTCAAGAAAATTAATGGAACTTTTAAGTATGCTAAGAGAAATAAATGACCAGATTTAGGTGATGATAAAAGAAAAGCCTAGTTTCAGCATCAACTTGAAGTTTTCGTTAACAGTGTTTTGCTTGGCGGAGGTATGAATTGTCGGAGTGCTCTAGTTAACTATTTGTTCGTTCTATGAACTATTTGTTACTTTACTATTTATGTGTTGTTTTACTACTAATTTATATTTGTTATTATATTATTTATATTCATTAACCATTTATTTTCGACAGTGAGTCTACTACGCTAGGAAGTCATAAACATTTTAATTAACAGTTTATTTGGTGTATTATTTGTTTACTGTTTTGTTAGTTACTTTATTGAATTGCTTTAGTAATTATATTATTATTTTAATATTTCTTTCTTGCGTTTTTAGCTATTTATTAGCTACTGTATTTTCAAAAATCCGTATTCTATACTACTGAATCATAAACTATAACTGAGTGCCTGAATTACTCAAAGTGGATTTATTTTCCATTTATTTGCTTAATTATTTATTTGTATCCCCACCGCAGCGACCACTTGGCGACTCAGCAATTTTCCATCTAAGACAAGTTAAAGAAGGAAGAGCTAGAATCCTCTCGGATATTCACAGCCCACAGCGTAGCGCATTCTCCACGCTAAGAATCTGAGGGGCACTGATCCCCGGACACAGCTCCGCTTTCGCTTTACTACAGTTGAGTACAAATATTAGGTAAGAATATAATTCTTCTTTTGGTACCTAAGACATTGTAGCTAACAAAAAGCTAAAGACCAAGTTATAAAAACTATAGAGAGTAGACTATCCTTAGACTGTTTTACTACTCACTCACGTATAACTGTGAAATAAAATTCAGACTTGTTGAAAACGGTTGAGTTCCGCTGTCTTAGTGTTGTCAGAGCAGCAGAAAACGAATGATCAAATTCTTACGGCAGCCATTAAGTTTTTTATTAGTATTATTTTCTTATTTTATACAAATATAAATCAGCGTCATGCACTTGTAACACAGTGTGCTTAATTATTCTAAAAAAAATTAGCTCTTCTAGATCTTACGTGTTATAAAGTGTAGCTGTTCCAAAAAAAAAAAAAAAAAGATTGCCGCCATAGAAGCTAAAATCGTATTTTAGCGTCTACGCGGCCCCAAATATTGTTCGGGTTCCAACGTTTCCGTCAGTTCCATGTAAAGTCCAACACAGATACGCACGTTTGGTTTTTTCACAGTCTGATATAAAAACACAAATTATATTAGAATGTACTTATTATGCAACATCAGGTCTATGAACTTTTCAGCCATAGTCTAACTTAATGATAATTACATAATTAAGCCATCTAGTACGGTATAAGATAAATATAGTGTCGTACACCCAGCGCAATGTATGTACACATAAAATTTATTTAAAACTTTCGATTTACTTTCGATTTAAATTATTAATTATTATATCTATGAACTTTCCAGCCTTGCAACTTTACATCAATTCGGTAAGTATGCAAGATGACGTCATCAGCCCGGAAATTATCAGCTTTCCACTTAATTTCAGAAACAACTAATTACTTTTGAATATAGTTGCCAAACGCCACCAAGTCTACAAACTTTCCAGCCATAGGTAGCTTTGCCGCATCCAATTCATTACGCCTCACGATGCTAGCCAATCATTCAGAGCTGTACTCAGATTTGATTGGCCAATTGCAAGCGAATATCAAAGCGGTCGTTAGAGCTGCCAATCAGAGATGAAGGGCCACTAAAGGCTGGACCCTAAGGCTCCTAGATTAGCCATTATATTGTGTAATCATCAGATTAGTTACGAGATATTTATGGCATGGAGCAGCAGTAGATTAATTAGTTTGCGTTATTCACGAAGAGATAACTATCGATATCGAGTGCTGTCCGGTAATTTCCGGTAATTTGTTTGTAAATAGACATATAGATATATTTATTGATGGTACAACAGTTACTACAGAACGCTGTTGCGAGGCGGAAACTGGAATGTATAGCTAACAGTGCCGGTCTCTTCTGTGAATGTGTCCGCGAGCGATCTGTTTATAGCTAAATGCATATCGGTTCGATGCTGTGGCAGGTCTGCCTCAAGTCAGAATAATTCCACCCAAAGCCCGCGCTCTTTTAACTAAATAGCCTTATAATTTAAAAAATAATAGACGCGTGTGGCCAAAAGAAATCTCTGAAAATCTGAAGCTATGATTTTTTACGCTTGAGACTATGCCGCAAGGCCGCAAGTGGGACGCAGGCGCCCAGCTCTCCACATTCGCTAAGCCTAATTGCTGGCTTGAAGTGCTAGCTTAGCCTTTCTATCCTAAATTACTACCGAAATGCCGCTATGATGAAAATCAATTTTGAATGATACTGAAATTGACTGCTGACAGTTATTTCTGCTTGAAGACAACGGTGCAGAAGACTCTTTGTTTAGAGTGTCGAATTTATTTATTTTTATTTTAGCGCCTTCCACCTTTCACTCAAATTTTCTGCGATGACATTTGTTAAAATTGTACCGATTTCGGGCCTTTGGATGATCGCAGGCATCAGTTTATTACCTTTTTTGCTTTTTTTCAAACGCTACATATATCAAAACACCGTTCGAACCAACACTGCCTTGAAGTGATAGCTAAGATTGATTTACAATTAAAAATTATAATGTGAGATAAAACTTTGTTAATGTTGGAAAATAATTAATAGTGACTTTATTAAGATATAAACAGAGTCAAGCCAATACCAGTGGGACAAAGAGTCACCAATGTATCATAAACAAATGATTATTTTGTAGAACCACCGTAGTTTTTTGGAACGATTCCAAGAGCCTACTCAAGGTTCCACAGATCCTACACATGGTACAGTACATTCTCCGTCTACTGTAGATCTTAAGTATAGACCCACAGATCCTCTGTATGGTAATCCTACTAACAGTATAAGAGTATAAAGTATCCCAGATCCTATCACAGATCCTCTGTAGGGTAATCCTACTAACAGTATAAGAGTATAAGGTATCCCAGATCTTATCACAGATCCTCTGTATGGTAATCCTACTAACAGTATAAGGGTATAAGGTATCCCAGATCCTGCGTAAAGGATCCTACGAAACTGTAGCTCGAGTCCGTATCAAGGCAGCATCTTTTCCCCGTAATTTTCAGGGTAAAGAAACTGAAGAGGGGCTCGGGCGGAGCCTCTTCACTGGAGTGTTCTTCTCTGTGAGCTCCATGCTGCACTTTATTGAGCATTTTTGGCAATATTGCAAAGAAAGTCTCAAGCTGAAATGCCTTTTAAATTTCATTGTATGGTATTATTGAAGCCCGAGGTAAATATTTTATAAATAGCATAAAAATATACAGCGGCTGAAAAATATTTACAACTTCAATTATTGTATGTACAGCGTGCATTATCTTAAAATCGGTGTAGAAAAAAATAAAAAGAAAATGACTTACAAATTTACTCAAATCAAGCCTAATATTTCACGAGAAGTACCAAAACTAAATCAGTAACTGATTTATATTATTATTTGTAGAAAGGTATGTGACTAACAGAAATTATTCACTAGTTGACAAAAATTACGTAAAAAATAACTTTCAGTTAATAGATTATCTGAACAGGATATTGAGTGATGATTGAAGTTAATGGAAATTGAGGGCAAAACTATAGTTGGGTTACACCTCTAGTGCAAGCGACACTGCTTATGTGTTTTTATGGCGTAGAGATATTGCAAAGGCCATGCTAGACTTGAGGTCTCCGGTTCGAATCCCGTGAGTGCCCTACTGTATTATTTATATGACTAGTGGACCCGTGCGTGAAGAGTTCACGCAATAACCTATACGTTTGCCTGATGCCTCTAGGCCGGTGCGGAGTCTCCTCTCCTCTTATTTGCTTCTTAATTTTCTTCTTTTCTTCATTGATCCTTTGTCGTGCTGTCATCCTCAGGTCTTCTATATAGACAGGCAGAAGTAACATCTTGAGTAAAACACTTCAACAAACTTAAACAAAATACCAGCTTATATACAATGTGTNGTTGATACCGTCTTTCCACCTCAAATATCTGCTTCATTTGAGGTGCTCAAATTTTGACCTATGAAGAGAAAACTGCTTCGTCAGAGGAAAACTGTATGCTAAAAGAAATAATTGTCAACTGTTCGGGAAAACTTATGTTTCGTCGGTTTGGTTGACAATTGCATCAAAGTGGGAAGAATAGTTCATGCAACGAAATCATCTGTGGGAAGAAACTACGAATCATGAAGCATGAGAGGGCCAACGGAAGCTTCAGATATCTTCAGTGCTACGATTTCAACTTCGGCAATGCAAGAAATGCATTCAGACATAAGGTCGCCCTATACTTCGCCGTAGATTCGATGTATGAAGAAGCTAATACTCGTACAAATCAGACTAAGCCTGCGATGTCTTCATTGTTGGAATTTTATCTGTCCCTGCTAAGATACGTTTGCCCTCTTCTGCAACCCGGCCTATTTTCTGCCTATCACTTTCAATGGAGCTTGAGAGGACAACCAGAGCCTCCCTGGGCTAAATTCCGCCTATCTATTTCGTTAAGAGCGTGACACCGAACATATAAACATATTTATAAACACATGACGGTCATTCCTAGTAATAGATTAGATAGATAGATGTTGCTCTGTCTAACTGGACCCGTGAAATTTTTTTCGTAGCAAACCACGATACAGGTTCCCAAAGATCAATGCTTAATAGTTCAGGCGCATAAACATATTTAAAAAGACCTTGCCCTGTGGACGAAAGAATATTAACACAGTTCATTTACTACAGATAGTTACGTCAGCCCTAAGCTAAGGGAACACCCTTTCGCCCAATCTCAGCCAATCAGCGACCGCCGTGACTGGCGTCAACTTCAGCCAATGGGCGACTGCCACGTCACTCTGCTGGTGTAAACAAATGAGGACGCGAGCGGCGGCTACTTGTGCTGCAGTATACCAGAAAGGCTTTCTCGTCAATTGTTTATCATTTATTACCTCAAATTGGAACTACCAATACTGGCCATATACTTAATTACATAAGTAAAGGAAAATAATAGACCATTGATTTGATGTATTTTATTGCATCTTGATTTTCAGCGCCATAAAACGAACAGAGAAAACCATCTGAAAATGTTTGTCTAAGTTGAAGCGAATGCTTTGCGCGGAATCGAATGATTCGCATGAGTTTAAAAAGGCAAAATTAGACAATTTTCGTTCACAAAGAAAACTTTGCATAACAAGTTATAAAGTAGAATGTTATACACACATGAAGAGCACAATAAACTGCAACTGAATAATTTTACCAAAGTTTATACAATAAACAATTGCAACACACACTTAACCTCCCGCACATACGACGCCATATAGGAAAGTACCCAATATGCCTCTGTCTTGGTATTACCCAGGATCCCGCGCTGCAAAGGAGTGACGCTATTGGCTGATACATTTTTGTGACATCACTACTGTGACGTCACTCTGCTGCAACTGCAGGTGCTGCCACTCTATTGCCTGACATAACTATCTTTTCTCTATACAAGCTCCTTGAACTATTTGTAGTACATGAACTGTGTTATTTACCCCCGCCGTATCATAGATACGTAGGCTTCCCAACGTCATTAAATCTGTATAATAATACGCTTGTTCCTACCTACCTACCTACCTACCTACCTGCGGTGTGTGTCACACTTGTTATCACTAATAGACGGAAGAAAATTAGAGATATTATGACTTCGGGAAGCTGGGTATCTATGATACGGCGAGTGTCAGTAATCTTTCGGCCACTGGGCAAGGTCTTTTTAATTGTGTGAATGCAGTCGGGAGCACAATGGAAAATGGGCATTGAAAATGGATATTGCACCATGTCATGCAATTCGCGACTTAAAAGTTTGCCGATTGCATCATGTCTCGGTGGAAAGGAGGTGGGGGTAAGGCAAAAGAGGGGATGGGGGTGAAGTAGAGGTTAATGGTAGAACAGAATGAGATTGGTTTGCACCGTTAGAAGGCTCATTCCAAGACCTTTCTTTTCAGGGATGACACTTTGGGTTTGGTCCCAATTCTCGGCGGGGGGGTCGGAGCTCCTCAAAGTTGGTAACTTAGCCAAAAATGTCCCGTTCTCCCATGTTTTTGTTAGTTTTTCGCTTATTGCTTGAATACTATCAAACGTAGGAAAATGGTTTTTGTTACTTTGAAAAGGAAATTAAATTTCTATTCAAAGGTTATCAAGGATTTTTCTTAGGCGTAACCCTTAACGGACACCAGGAACCATAATGTGGAAAGCGTGGTAGACAGTTAAACTTTCTTGCCGGAGCTTTTCGGGTGGAAATTCCGCAGTAATGTATTGATATATATGCAGGGACGCTGGGTCCGGAGGATAAACCTATGCAGAGACTGCTGGGTCAGGAGGATATAGGTATATGCCGGGACTACAGGGTCAGGAGGACACACGGTATAGGTAGATAAAAATTATAAGCCAGGTAGACCGTGAAAATTTCACGGGTACAGCTAGTCTCTAATATTCTTTTCTATCTATTAGTGATGAAAAGCGTGACACAAAAAGTAGGTAGGTACGTATACATACAAGCGTATTAATATAAAGATTATATCCAAGTGCTGTATGTATATCACATATTTATATATTGTCACAAAAGTAGTATACTGTACACGTACTGTATATAGAAGCGAAAACTGTAATGTGCACTATTATGTGTATATTTTTTGAGGGTGAAGAAAGCTCTGACTCAACTTTCAGTTTATTTTGACCGATCGTTTAGGCCTTGAAAACAACTTTCGTTAAGATTGTCGAAAGCTCGGCCAAAATGAACTAACAATCCAATCGAAGCCTTCAAAAAATATGGAACCTGGATATCCACTATTTCAACAAATAAGCACTATACATAACATTAGTCTTGTTGTAAGCGACGCCTTGTTTGTTTTCATATCAAAGCTCACAACGTTAAGATGAAGCTGCGATGGTATTGAGCAACAGCTGCAAATTGTTATTGTTTCATTTTGCTCAGCCAACATCTAGGGAATTTGTCATTTCATTCAGCCCCTGAGAACACCGACGTGTCGTCCCCGGAGTGGACATCTTACGAGCGTTTAGGCTTCGCTGCAATAATTCACGCTCGCTGTCTTATTGCCGAGAGAAGCGCTCTCGCAAATTGCTGGCGAAGGTAAAAACCAATCAATTAAGGCCGCTGACACCTGACACGGCCGCCATCTTGCTTATGCCACTGGAGTTCTCCAAAGCTGCTGCCTGCTCCACGGATTTGCTGATTCATGAAGTGAACCGTTAATAGTTCTACTACTACTACGAAAAATATTTCTAGAAGTATGAACATTACTATTGTTGTAGGTCTTCTTCCTTCTCTCATCAATATTTTTATAAAGAATGTACCCGTGCCGTTCGAAAGGATGAAGGATTTGTGTTGATACTTCTTAGTTTAATGACACGGTTTCTGCCAATGTACTTTTTCAAGGATGCACTCCAAATATTAACTCAAATAATCACAAGATTACGATGAGAGCTCCGTCTTCTGTTCTGCTGAGCCCCACGATTTCCCTGATTGCGGTGACGAGCTGAAAATAACGTTTTTTTCGATAGGCAGTCAAGTTTGACGAATGTCAGGAGAAGCTGAGTATCATTGAAGCGCAATAATAATATATACTCTAGTGTACTTTTTTATTTCATTTCAGCGACGAGCTGTTTCCTCTAAGGAAATAATTTGCGAGGAGAGAAACAGCCGCTGCAATCTTTGCACATTTTGGTAGTATGCTGTACTCTGAATAACTAAGCACAAACAAATTTTGATGCGATAAGAAAATAAAGGATTCTTGAACACGATCGTAGAAGCCGCTTCTGTTTTAAAGCTGGCAGAGTAAGAGGTGTATTCAATTTTGAGGTTTCCTTGCCTTCGGCAATGTCTGCATCCGGGTCTTACTTCCATCTAGCGGGTTTCGGGTTTCAACTGAGTGCGACAGCATGGCCATAGTCTACAATCCGGCCTAATATTAATTATAGCGTTTAATTATCTACTACTGGCTCGTGCCGTTATTGCATGACTGCAGAAAAATAAAAGCCTATTATAAGTACGTCATTAAAACCCCTGTTTTTTTCACTGCTGATCCCATCATAGCTCAACCGGCGGAGTTTCGAAAGTCATGAATCCGCTTCTGAACCCAAGTCAACTGGAAAGGCTTGATCAGGTTCATGCAAGCGATCTCAGGTTCATAGTTGTATTTTAATAAACCGTCCACCCAACATACCCGATATACTGACCAGCATCCTGGATATGGTAGTGTCCTTTTCAAGGTCTGAATTTTTCCCATCTTCTCCCCATGGAGCATAAAAACATATACTAGTGGCCCGAAGCGTCATTAAATGACGCCAGAAAATAAGTATTTCAGCAAAACCCCCGTTGCATGTTGTGGTTTATTAAATTTAACATTCTCCATGAAAGCTCGGTTATATTTAAAACTAATGGCATAGTCAAGCTGCTTTCTGACATCTTCTTTTACATGTACGAACGCACTCGTGCAGGCGAGCTCAGGTCCATAGTGATTAATAAGCCATGCCCCATGCATGGTTTGCCCAATTGAAACCCCACACCCGTATCATAGATACCGTCGCGTCACGTTATCTTCAATGCTCGAATTTCTTCCTATATCTTATTCCCATCGAGTGTGAGAAGAAAAATCTACCATAAGAATGAGCGGATGTGTCATTCTAAACTAGAACACTCTGAGAGCGCATACCTCCGCCAAGCGAGGCAAAAACTAAAAAAATTCAAACTGGCTCTGAAACCATAATTTTCTTTATATAGACTCCAAAATTTAACCATTTGTGTCTTTTGATTGTAGTAACAGCTTCTGCAATTACCTTGAAGATCCGTTAATAACTTTGGATTTATACTGCTAACAAACGTTATGACAAACATGAGTCAAACATACAAATGAACAAACTGATCTACATCAAAATTTAATCATTTATGTCTTTCAACACTACTATCAACCCCTATAAATTTCATAAAGATCCATTTATTATTTTTTGAGTTATTGTGCTAACAAGTATAAAATTAAAAACAGTGACAAACGGATCATTACCAAAATTTGGTCATTTACTCTTTGTTATATAGCTACCTAACAACTCATGTTCATTTCATAAAAATCCATCAATAACTTTTGCAGTTATGACATTGAGAAAAATGAGGCAAACAAACAAACTGATGGACATATCCTCACCAAAAAATAACCATCTGCTTCTCTTAACATGCCTAACAATCCCTGTAAATTTCGTCCAAATCGGTTCAGAACTTTTTGAGTTATCTTAATGACAGACAGACAAAGAAACAGACAGACAGAGAGACAAACACGACGAAAACATAACCTCCTTGGCGGCGGTAACTACAGAGAGGCCAATATATTTCTGAAGTAAAAATGCAGCCGAGCCGTATCCAAAATGCAGCGGTCACAGAGCTATATTAATGATGAATTGACAAAACAAATTGAAGCATTAACATTTTGAAATCTCCGAGCTCCTCTAAGTTTATTCTTAATGTATAACAGCGAAGATTTTGTGCACGGTCACATACAAGTAAATTAACATGAAAGATTATTAGACTTTTATAATTATGCGGGATGGCCCGTGGCCCGTTGGGTCATCGTCACGATCGTCTTTGTTTTAGCAAAAAACAGGTGTTATTCAGCTGGACATAGACCACACGCTATTCGGCCGTTCACTCCTGCCCGTGCTGGTCGCCATCACCAGCTTCTTGGCTTCTTAGAGGCATTTTCAACAACCAGCCTGTAAGCAAGGGGAAATATATATATGTAACGTAGTCCAGTTGTGTTTCATGTATCACCTTTAATTTAACGAACACGTCGAAGCAGCCGAGCTCAAGCTACGGATACAGCCGAATTATTAAATCTTTAACGCTCGAATTTCTTCCTTTCTAAAAGCGAAGAAATTGTATATAAGCAAGACATAAATAAATAAAATTCACTGCCTCTTAGTATACTGTAGATAAATTATATGGGTTGCGTAAGGCGTTAAAGGATTAAGATAGGAAGAAATTCGAGGATGAAGACAGTACCACGCAGGAAGCACAGAGCGTAACGGGAGGACTCACGAGAAATTAGCACCGAAAAGTGACGTAATCATCGACGAATCTATGGCTGAGCAGCCTAGGATTCTTTTAACTAATTTAACCAGAAAAATCGTCTGAAATTGCGAAATTCATCTCTACCGTATAAATAAATTAAGAGAATATATACTAATTTAGAAATTACCTATAGAAAATTGCAGTGCATGCTGGTGGAAACTTTCACAGCACTAGCGCCGTATTTGGTCCCTTTTGTCTACCTGATTTAACTTCTTTTTCTTAATTAAAGCCTTATTTACACTTCATATTCAGTTTACAGTGCTCTTCACAGAAGATTTTATTCCTTACCAACAAATATAAGCACCGTTATAGCCAATTCTGTACGCGAGAGAACCCACAGTAACAGTTAGCCTATTGCTCGAACTTTCTGTACTTGGCGACAACATTTTACGATATTTTGCAGCTCAAGTAGCTGGCCAGTCATGAGCGGGAGATTGAATGAAATAAATCGAAAAAATACGG
>LQNS02276930.1:3032037-3044715 GCA_001587735.2 Parhyale hawaiensis | reverse complement strand
GAGCCATCTAGTGGCGAACGGTGTAAGCTCAAGGACTATGAAATTCTATTTTAATCGAAATATTGAGAATGGAAGTTTCAAATAACTGATCTGATTTACTTATTCTGGTGTAAGGAGCTCATTTGTTGCATACTTAAATGAGTTTTGTGCTCTTTTTATTCAAAATAGACGTTTGTACTCAGTGACCTACATCGCCGTAACCCGTGTCGCAGTCGCCATTTGAGCTATGATTGCGACACGGGTTGCGACTGGCTGGGTCACCGGTGTAGCACCGGTAACCCAAAATAAGCTGATTGCGACATACTCCTATAATTCATTAAATTATAAATGCATGACGGTCGGCACTGTATCGACTCGTCTCATAGCGATGGATCCACATTCCTTCGAATCTCTTAAGATGAGTCATGCAAGTCTACAAGTCTCTGCATGCTATCACCTCCGCTGCACATGTATTTCTCCCAAAGACCTAGAGGGCAGGGACAGAAGAATACAACCAGTGTCATTCAATGTTGTAGACCTTGTAAAATATACGGAGTCCAGCAACCTCTCTTCTATGGGACAGATTCACCAGATCATTTTCGGTGCAAAGCCTGCTGGCTGAACTAACAAGTCGGTCCAGCAGACACAAGTGACTGTGAGCAGCTGAACCCCCAGACCGGTGAGAAAAATTCCAACACAGGCAACAAAAAAAGCACAAAAGCATCTGTAGACAACCTCACTGTCACCGAACACAGATTAACCTTATGCAGAAGCCCAATCTTACTGGAAACACGTGACACCAGTTGCCTAATATGCGGCTCAAAAGCAAGTTTCTCATCAAAGACAACACCGAGAATCTCCAAGGAGCTAGATTCCTGAAGCAAAGTGTCATCTATCTTCAGATGTGGATGCTGCGGTAAAAGTGTCTCAGACCGATAGACAGTCATACACCTGGTCTTACTGGCACTTAGCTTCATACTCCAGGCCGAGCTCCATGCACTAATGCCCGACAGATCCGTATTCAGAGACTGGGCGACATCATTACGCATTCTGGGGGCAGGTATCATTGCTATAGGAGTGGAATCGTCGACATAGTTGATCATCATGCTCTCTAGCGAAGAGAGCTTGTCACTAGTATACAGAACGAATAGCAGCGGGCCAAGTACGCTACCTCGAGGGACGCCAGACTCCACCGCAACCGAGGCACTCGGACAACCGACAACAGACACACTCAGCGTTTACTCAGAAACAAAATCACGAATGCTTGATAGAATGCTACCACCCACGCCAAACGACTCCCACATGTACAATAGACCCCTGTGGCTGACCCTGCCCAACTGTACAAGGCGTGCCTCATACCAACAATCCAGCGCAGACTACAAATGGTATGATACCGACAACAATGCATCGCAACAACCAAGTGGCACTTATTGCTATAACAAAGTGCAACTAATGAGAAGATCCTTACATACCACGCCTGGTCATAGAGTACCCAAAATTCCTTATAACTACAACATAAGCTGCCGTGCAGTTCTATTTTATGTGATCATAATCATATGAAATAGCCAGTCGCGTTAACACACTTCCTAGCAGGATAAACCACGAAATGATCAGTTGACAGCTATTGACTTGCATGTAATTACATAGAATATTTTTTTTTAGCTACTAAAACAAGTACCTACACTATTTAAATCTTATAGATAGTTTCATAAGGCTGTGCACAGGTATTCCTGAAACAAATGAAAGGATTAGTTAGTGAATCGTTACGTTCATTCAAAAATTAAAAGAAGTTACACGGAGTACCATACGGTATTATCTACATTCTGTATAATATTGCAAATGGCGGTCTAGGAAAAATCCTTAAACTGGAGAGAGGCGAATCGATCAACTTCGTTTCTTGAGAACTTTCAGTTTGGAGTTGACCAGGAGTATAGCAGCTTTGATTCCTCGACAGAAAAAAAAGCTCATTTCTGTCCCATCCGGGATAAAATGGACATGGCGGTACCATACGGCATAACCTAAAGTGCATAGCACAAAGCTTGACACAATCGTAAACTAACGTCTCTTGGCGTGAGACCATCAACCGCGGTGGGGCAAATTTCATCGCCGTCATTATGATGGCCAGCTTACTTTCAAGTTTTGGTAGTTTTTAAATCTAGGTCGACCCACCCGACTCCCTGCAAAAAAAAATTATGAACATTGCTCAACTCCTTCTCCCTCTTGTTGGGTGGATAGACAAACAAAAATACATATATATATATATTATTTAAATCACTTATATCCTAAACGAAATCAGTATCAGTATGCTTGCGGGTTGTAAAAAAAGAACACTTTGTTAACCTCTGTTTGTAGATTACTAGAACCAATAAGCAGTCAAATCAGATAACTTTACATTAGAAACGCAATAGGTTCACAGATACTCTAACAGGTACAAAGTGACTAAATTTTACACTATCGATGAGGGCCAGTCATATAAATACCTAGGTGGCTACGCACAGGGAATAATATATACATACACTGAGCCTACACCTGCAGACATGATTGGCATTAAGCAACTGTTTCTCACACAAAATAAAGATAATGGAAAAAAGAGAAAGAACAATGTACTGATCTCATCTCACCCAGGGAATTTACCAGTGAACTGTACTGTGTGAGTGAAAAAAAAAACACTTTTTCATGGATGTCATTGTGGGGAAGAAGAAAGAAAGAAAGAAAGAAAGAAAGAAAACCCATTTATTTCTCCCCGTAGGAAGGTATTCATACAATAGTTCTGTTATAGTACATGTTCAGTACACTAGTAAACTAACCTGTGGCACAAGGTCTAGTAATAATAATAATAATATAATTAATTTTTATCCAGAAATTCCGTCATTTATATAGTAACAGGCTCAAACTAGAGCACTCTTAGAGCGCATGCCTCCGCCAAATGAGGCAACGGTAGCAAAAAATTCGAATTGGCTCTGAAACCAGAATTTTGTTTGTATAAACTCCAAAATCTAATCATTTGTACCTTTTTATGGTAATAACAGCTTGTTCAATTTTTTTGAAGATTCGTTCATCACTTTTTGAGTTATACTGTTAACAAACGTTATGACAAACATGAGTCAAACATACAAGCGATCAAACCGATCTGCACTAAAATTTAATCATTCATGTCTTTCAACATTACTAACAACACCTATAAATTTCATTAAGATCCATTCATAATTTTTGAGTTATTGTGCTAACAAGCATAAAATTAAAAACAGGGACAAATGAACGAACGAACGAACAAACGGATCATTACCAAAATTTGGTCATTTACTCTTTGTTATATACCTAACAGCTCATGGTAATTTCATCAAAATCCATCCATAACTTTTTGAGTTATAGTATTGAGAAAAAAGAGGTAGACAAACAAACAAACAAACAAGCGGATGGACATATCTTCACCAAAAGGTAATCATCTGTTTTTCATAACATACCTAACAATCCCTGTAAATTTCATCTAAATCGGCTCATAACTTTTTGAGTTATCTTGGTGACAGACAAACACGACGAAAACATAACCTCCTTGGCGGAGGTAATAATAAAAGTCCTACTGTACCTCGTGTAAAGCATCATCATATAACTTAATTATGAGGCGAAAAAACTGGTAGCAAGAAAACAAAGGGGGAAAACACCAGGTAAATCAGCTCAAGGCCACGCGAAGCAATAGAGAAAGTTGAAGAAGCAGCAAGTAATAGGCACAACAACTAGAGGTCATTTCTATCATGCAGGTTATCGCCCACATATAGAATCCTCACCACCGCTGCTTGAGCGTCGAACTTTGATAATTTGGGTTCAAGCATATTCCAAGTAGCAACGAGTTACCAGTTTTTCACTCTCATCTGCAAGCTATATGCACATTTACGAGTAAGAATATTGAAACATTTTACATCATATGAAGCAAAGACATACATCATTAGCTTCTATGTATCTGGGAACACCCACCAACCGCCGACATACACTCCTGAGCAAAAGTGACCCCTTGAAAATGTATAAAAGTAACTACGTTTTAGTGATAGATAAATAAACTCTTTCGAATAAGGTTCAGTAATTCCTAAAGGTAAAAGTTGAGAAAGACTAAAAATACATGCTGCAACAATTTATTAGAAAATGTACATTTATGTCAAATAATGAGTTTTTCAGTTGATCACAATTATAAGACCAGGGTAATATAAATAAACTCTTTCGAATAAGGTTCAGTAATTTCTAAAGATAGAAGTTGAGAAAGACGAAAAATACATGCTGCAACAATTTATTAGAAAATGTACATTTATGTCAAATAATGAGTTTTTCAGTTGATCACAATTATAAGACCAGGGTAATAGATGTTTAGTTCTTGGGTAATATCCGGCGTATTGGATCAGTTACAGGCTTGCACTGATAGTGTGAAGGTGTCACTATACCTAAACAGGGAAACTCTCTGAATTAGAATATGGTCGAATTATTAAACTGCATAAGCAAGGTTTGTCGCAGCGTGTAATGACAGCTGAGATTCGCTACAGTAAAATTGTGCTTTGCAACTACCTAAAGGACCATAAGAGTTATGGAACAGAAAATTTAGTGGTAGATCGATAAAAATTTTCCTGCATCGAGTAGGAGCATTAAACGGGTTGTTTCTCAAGACAGAGGACGGTCTTCCAGGCACTCACAGATGCTGATTGCTGTTCATTAACCATCAGGCGACACTCACTACAAAAGGGCATGAAGATCAAAAAGTGTCTGAAAGGTCCTCGTCGGTTTCCAAATCACAAAGTGGACCGTTTACAGTTTGCTCGAGAGCACCAAGCATGGGACATTGAAAAGTGGTCTAAAGTTTCATTTTCTGACGAAAACAAGTTCAATCTGGATGGCCCTGATGGCTTCCAACGGTACTGACATGACAAAGAGAAGCCTCCTGAAATGTTTTCCAAGCGTCACAGCGGTGGAGGCTCCGTTATGGTGTGGGGTGCTTTTGCTAGAGGGGAGCAATGAAACTTCAGGAGGTGCAGGGTCGTCAAACAGCTGTTGGTTACGCCAGCATGTTACAAAGATAATTTTTGTCGACGGAGGGCCCTCGTTTGTGTGGTGATGAATGTATTTTTTTCAGTAAGATAATGCTGGAGTCCAAACTGCCCGCCAGACAATGACCTTCTTTCAAGAAAATGAGGTCCCTGTTTTACGTCATCTGGCATGTTCGCCAGATTTAAGCCCGAAGGAAGATTTTTGGGATGGATGGCGAGCGATGTTTACGGAAATGGTAAACAATTTGTGACACTAACGAACTTCGTGATGCCATCTTTATGAACTGGAGTAACATTCGTCCAACTCTCATAGAAACCCTCATTTCTAGTAAGCCACATCAACAAAAATGGATGTAGTACTCATTACTAAGTTCAAACTTTGCTCACCTCAACGTCCTTGCCGAAAAGTTATCTGTGATTTCTGTTTGCGGTCTGATAATTTTGATCAACTGAAACACTAATTATATGACAAAAATGTACATTTCCTAATAAATTGTTACAGCAAGTATTTTTTGTATTTCTTACCTTTTATTTTTAGGAACGGCTGATCCCTAGTCGAAGGAATTTATTGAATTATTGCTAAGCATTGTTATTTTTTACATTTTCAAGTGGTCTTAAACTTTTGATCAAGAGTGTATATCACTATACGCGACGCGCAGCATAGCAATGGCCGGTCTCGTGAATTTATCCCAAAGTAAGTTACAATATTTTGGAAATCAAAAATTCTTTAATAGTTGGATCTTGACATTTACCCTTTGAGAGTCCCTACTGATTATGTTAAAATTTGCTAGGTAAACGCGAAAGACACTCTCTCACCCGAGGCAGAAATCTCTATTAGTTAATATCTTTTGAATTGCTCTTTTAACTTTCCTCCTTGATGGTTCCAAAAGACAAAGATTCACTGATAAATTCTTATCCATCACATATAGCGGAGTCGCAGTCATAGAGTCAAATTGTATTCGCAACATGCACCGAATATCTGACTGAGACATCCCACGGAGCGCTAAGTCGGACCACAGTTACATCTCCACATCGACATTCTGTTCATCTTTGGAAAGTCGATCCAATGTTGTTTTTCAACCTTGGACCAACATTGTCCATGAATGTTTAGCCAACGACGTAGTTGGTTATCTTACATTCGCAACAATGGAATACTAGTGCAATAATGGTACTGTCTTGACTCAGCATCGAGGATTCTTCTTGATATCACTAAGCCAATCAACTTTGCCTCAAACATAAATTCTCGACCTTAACGATAGTGAACACGCTTCTTTGTAAACATTTTCTGGGCTTCATTCAACAGCGACAATTCTATGAATAGGATTAGTTATTATCATAGTATTTAAATTCTTCTTTGATGTGTGGATGTTTATTCATAATTAATTCAACGCGTCGTCGTTCCTTAATAGGAAATCGCTAAACGTCGGATCACTGTGTGAAATTATTATGGACCCAATATTGTGATCCAATCTTACTAACTCCGATATATTTTTCCTTACAACAGAATTTTGATTAATTTCCTGGTACTACCTATAGTAAAAAAATGTAATAATTAAACTGACAGTACGAATTTTTGGGCGTTTTCATAAAGTGTTTCTCAGGAGTGGCTCAATGTAGGCTCAACATTGCTTGATGTTGTATATAAGTAACCATATCTTAGCGCATGTTGGTAAGCATTGGCCCAGGATTGGCTGACAAGGCTCCAACATTCACCCAACATTCCAATATTGTGCCGACCTCTAGCCAAGGTCATATTGCTACGTGGGATGTCTATTTTATATCTAAATGTTTTCATTTTTTATTTATCATATATAAGATACAACATATTAAACCAGAATGCCTGTGTAATTTGTGCTACGTATGTCATTTCTAACCGGTTAACACTGACTGTCCACTATTGTAAATCTACAAACCAACTGTAAATTCCCCCCCCCCCCCTCCTGGTGTTGGCTCCAAAAATATTACTTATAGGAATGAATACCTCAGGGTGGTGGCAGCGTAATTTTTGAGCACTGCATCCACACGAGTAAATATTTAATTATTAACCTCCAAAATTTATATGTGCAAAACTATCATTATCATCGTTCATTTATAGCCTAAACCTGTTTCAAAACTAGATACAGTTTGTGTATTATTTCTCAACAAAATAAAGAAATGAGACGCTCTCTCCCTAGTCTCTTCTCTTTGTCTCTTTTGATTAGATTGTATTGGTTACAGATGTACTCTCTGACAACGCTTTGAACAGAAAAGAAAAGAAAAGTAAACGAATAAACTGCTTCATACCAGATTGAAAAAGCAATTACACCAATTTCAGAAATTCTGAATTTTTTTTTTCAGAATTCCAGAGCTCATTGCATTAGGGTAACATGTATACACTGCATGTATATCAATGTATGCAGTGTATTGTGCTACAACATGATCAACTGAGTCGTGTGCTGGAGGACCACATAGGGGACCTATAGAAACCCTAATTCGGTCGTGAGGACGTCTGTCTTTCGTGCCCAATTTGTATCTCTTTTCAAGCTATTCTTTTTCGGTTCTAATTTTCATGAGTGTCTATGTGCGGTGAACTTTCGTGCATGGGTTTCCCATGTTCTTTTGAATTCTCTATTGAACTTTGCTGTTTCTCTTCTCAATCATAACAATGTCTCCATGAGAGACTGTAGGTATGTGCATCATTGTTTTTATGTTAATCCTGACTAAAGGTTTCTATTACAAAACTCATGTATTTCGTTAGTGCATTGGTTTCTTGTATTTCTTTTCTTTCGTGTCTTTTGTTTATATTTCTTTCATTGCTTTGCCATACCTTCTTTCTTTCTCGAATATCACAGTGTTGGAGTGTCCATTTGAAGCAATGAATCAATTAGCATTGTTTTTTAAATATAACTATTGCATCCATATGAGACAATGAATATATTATCCTTTTCTTCAATAATATATCTAGCAGTTATAGGAGACAATATTAATTATTTTCGTTTCTTTGCTCTGGCGCCATGGCTGTGCGAGCACTGCAAAGCGCGGAACTCGGAAGCTGTGACCGTCCGGCTTTTTCAGTAGAGTTCAGAGTGTCGTTGTGGTAGGTTATGCGGCCGCTTCGCTCGCGTTTCTTCACAGTGCCGGTGAATGAAATTTCGCTTTAGAGTTTTGTTTACCCATTTCGGCGACTGGTCGTGAGCATTAATTTCGAGGATTTGTGTTCTGGCTGTCCAAGCAGGAATGCGTAAGTGGCCTAGCCAAATTTCTTTAACAAATGCAGATTTTTCAACTTGTTGAGTGTTTGGCGCAATCGAATCTCAGTCTGCAAGGGGAGCGAGTACATTACGATGAGGGTTGGCTGAAAAGTTCATAGACGGAGCGAAACATTTGTGTGCCTACATTTTTTTTATATAGTTTATTTGTCGTGCATTTGGTAAATATTCGTTTTATCCCCCATCCGAGTTATAGCATTAGAGAGTGATTTCTAGCGTGCCTTTTAATTTATATCATGTTTTGAACCATTTTATCCCATTTAAATTATTGCAAACGTTTCAAATGTTCATCCTGACATGAATTATGTTTTCATTGACAAATTTTATTTGAGCTGTTAGGAAGTTTACGTAGGAATACATTCTTTAGTACGTGACGTAGGTACATATTTTTGTACCTACTATATGTCGAGGAATAGAAATAGCATATTAGAAATATTCCGTTTGTACACCTTCGCTTATGGCACTTTCTAAATCTTTTATATTCAATTTCTACGCAGGTTTACTATTGATTCTTTCATTCATTGAATCACTCCTAATTGCATGTATTTATTCAGATGATTTATCGATCTATGCTCGTTTCTATGGTGAACAGAGCTGAATTGGTATGTCTGAAGGGAATAGCCTTTTCCACAAACGGTAGGCATAATTTTTCTATAATAGTAAACGCATTGTAAACTTACACTTTTATTAAAAAACTAACTTTTAAATAAAACTACTGTTGCAAAATATACGTAATTGCCGGTTGCATTGCACTTCGTACACAGATGTTCTCTTGGCTATGTACTCTATTGATCCGCCGCACACGTGTTGTCCCTCCTGCTTCGGAGTCTGCACCATACACTCCATGTACACAAATGCACGCAACATGTTGCAAAAAATGGGAACCTATGCACGAACGACCACCAAGCGTGGGAAAAGCAAATCAAGAAAATACCCGCAGAAAAATCTCGGTATCGGTAAGTTAAAACCGGTATTGATCTTTAAAAAGTAAATCTTACTAGAGTCTAATTGAGTAAATTTACCGTTTTACGAGTAAAAATTCCACCCAGAAATTTCCCTGTGCGTACCTTACTGTCCCAATGTCAGATTTTCAGGCGATTGTTGAGATTATCTGATGCCGGCACAATAAACATAGAATAATCATCTATGATTTTTAAAAGGTGTGACGGCAAGAAGAATTTCTAGCCATCTAGAATATTATTAGCAGCAATGAATTAGTTGGAATTTCATATATTTACAGTTGACACTGGGAGGTGTAGGGTTAAGCAATTCAGCTACGGCGATGCAGTTCCTTCTTGCATTTACGTTTTGCCGCACACCGACATTCTTGTACGTAATACACAGAATTAAGAGACTGGAAGAAAATAAACGCTTGGAACTCATCTGGAAACGAATTGACTTTGAAAATGCGTCGAACACCGCATGGAAATATAGCTATTCTCAAGTTTAATTGGGTTTAAAACAAGTCCCGGAAGTTATCATCCTGGTGCTCAGTATTGCTGGGAACCACGCTTACTAGCTATAGTTGACCCATCTTGGAAATCTACTTCATTGGTGATGTAACAATTTATGTAAAACTTAAGAATGTAGGTAGGTACATTTTCTTGTGTTTTTATTTTCTGAATTACTAGCGTTTGCTTTCCACCGGTTTCTTCTGTGTCACAGGGTAGCTATTTATTAAAACACTAGAGTGCCTGCACTGTCAAAAATGACAGTGATAATTTTTTGAAGTCCCGTCTTTATTTAACATACTTTCAATACTAATCGGTAGCCTATGCGTCTAGAGGATACACTACACAGGCCAACTATAATTGTCATGAGAGAAAAGCGCTTTCTCTGTCAATTCATCTATAGCAGCACAACCGTTGCCCACCTTAGAAGAAGGGCTTAGCACTTTTACATTGGCAAGCACCAGAGCATTGCAAAATTAAATTAATTCCCCGTCGTGTATCTCGGCTACCGACGGATATGGCTTCAGTCCATCTAAGTTTGTCTCGAACGAAAACTCTTCCTCAAAGAAAGACAGAAAGCTGAAAGACTTCACTGTGTCTGTGCCCGGTCTGACAAAAACCGTTTCAAGCAAGAAATGCATTCAGATAAAGGGATGAGGATTTCACTTCCACCATCTTCTGCAACCTGGTCCTTGATCTCCATGGAAACTCTTCTTAATTACAAAATCTACAACCTGACCGACTTTTCACCTATTTCGTTAAGAGCGTGTCACGGAACATATAAACAAACACACGACGGTCATTCATAGTATTGTTTGATCTGGTCGCCTTTGGGCACGCAGCTTATCTCACATTCACCATGAATATTTTTTTGCCACCGTATATGTTTTACCATAAATAGGGCCTATCTGTAATGTTTGAGTACCAAATAATCAATTCCTCTAGGTAGGTATGTAGAGTTACAAAGCT
Source organism: Parhyale hawaiensis (assembly GCA_001587735.2). Lineage (NCBI taxonomy): Eukaryota > Metazoa > Arthropoda > Malacostraca > Amphipoda > Hyalidae > Parhyale > Parhyale hawaiensis. Next base: position 3,034,041 of record LQNS02276930.1, on the reverse strand, counting down.
TTCAGTACAATATGTTTGTTCATAGCAGCTATGAATAGCTTATGTCGTTAGGATTTCTAAAGATTGTAGGTTTCAATACCAGTGATGTCGTTTGGATTTTTTCAGTAATTCTCCTAAGCTGCCCAATTTGTTTCCTAGCTATACTTCAAGATTGACCTTTCATGCATTTTTCCTAATTTAAAAGGGAATTATTTTTAGCGCCAGCCTCTGCAGTTGACTTACAAAAAGCTTCATTTGAATCGGCAAATATTGCTGTCGCCATCTTTCGCAAAACATGCATTTTAATCACACGAATTATTTTATCTCCCGCGCAGCATCGTTCATGATAATATTATTCGTTATTGTAATTCAGCTAGTCAAAACTGAATTATTTTGCTAGGGACGCTATCGTTTACAATGCAGTTATTCAGACATTACTATTGCGACTATCAGTCGCAATAATGTTATTTAATTTCCCAATAAATTACACAATGACCTATTTTATTGGTCGCATTGCCGTTCTGACTCGTTCATAATCAATTCGATCAGTTACACAGATTACTAATTAAGTGAATAATTTCAATACTATTGCTTTCGCTGAGCTGCTCATTTTCACTTATTTTTAAGCGTTGTTTATACAGCTATTGGTACACGAGTCGCTCAGAATTACCGTATTCACTTCTGATGAGTACAACACCGCTATTCATTAGCATTGTTTATTCTTTTCGTGATTTTTTAGGTAAATGAACAATTCACAATCATTATATATCTAACACTGCTGGAGTTGGTAAGGTTTCACATTAAGGGAATAGCAATATATTCCTTCAGTTATGCCAGCGACCTGGTGCTTGCTTCTCTCTTCTCTTTCCAGTGGGTTGCTGAAACTGCTCTCGACTTGGGGAGAACGATCGAGCTTGTGCACTTTGTGTATAATACAATGAGAACGGTCAGCATATATGTGCATTAAAGCTATGAAGCATATCCTACCCACCGATAAAGCTTATCACTCGTCTCAATGGTGTACAACTCGTGTGGACATTTTCTCTTACGTGGATCACAAAATCACTGACGATTCCGTGATGACCGGGATATAGAGAACGAAACGCGGAAGCTCCACGCAGTGGCTAACGTGTTAATTAAGCGTTTGATCATTGTTTCTGCAGAGGCTAAATGTCAGTAATTTCTACTTCTTGTATTTGACTCGCGTTAGTCGAACTTTTCAAACAGATCTTCATTGAATGCTTGCACTGAGTGCTTCCTAAAAGTACATAGGCCTACCTATTTCACTGGTCTATAATTCTGCCGAGGTCAACGAGAGCTGGTCTGATATCTTCTCAAAAGTACATTGACTGCCACTGAGTCACGACCAGAAAATCTGTTCTCAGCCTCTAAATCAGGAGAGAAAAATCTACACCAGCGGTTACGTGAATTGTGGAGGCAATTCGCTGTTTGCTCTCTTTGGTCGGTAACAGCGGCCCAACGGAAGACACGCTGCATCGTGACTCTACGCACATGAGGTGATGTGAGAAAAGTCACCTGGACTTCGTCCGAAGCCTCTCTGGGTACCTGCAATGGCAACATTCCTATTATATCACCACACAGAGCCCGAGCAATGGGTTCGAATGCGCTATTGGAGTCCAGTGCTGTCTGTTTTTATTTGAATTTTAGTGGAAAGCTCCGTCTCATTACTCTCATATCTTCTGTACTATGTCATGTTTTGATGTTCCTCGTGAGCACCTTAGTTTTGTAATTATTTTATTCAGCTTTGTTAACATAACATCACACGGTAAAATTTTAATGCACTTAGATGCATCAAAATTACATGCATTTTGTCCCAAAAACGAAACACGCAATTGCATTATAAATATAAAGTGCAACATGATGATGCAGCCTCAAAGAACTTACCGCAAACCGCTCTGTTAACCTTATATTATTCATTATTTTATTCTCAGATGACCTATGGCATAATCATATGGGGTGGGGTACCGAACAGCACCATTAGACGTATAACAGTACTGATGAATG
>LQNS02276930.1:3014658-3031802 GCA_001587735.2 Parhyale hawaiensis | reverse complement strand
AAATGACTGTATGAATCACTACAATAATTGACATTTTTTGACGTATGCCTCATAAGCAATTTTTGCTTTTAATAGGCTTGTTCTCATTTTAATTTTACCTAGCATCATGTTCAATGTTTTTTAAATGTTAATTTGAGAGCAATAAAGTGTAAAAGTGTAAAGTGTAGGGTCTTTTGATGCACTTGGCACGAATTGATGCACTTACGTGTTTCGGTTTTGTGATACAGCCGAAGATGCACCAAGATGCATCAAAAACATGTAAAATTGATGCACCTGAAGAGACGAAACTTTGGAAAACAATAGCGATCTGCGTGATAGTAACTGCATTTCGTTTCGCACGTGTAACAAAAGTACAAAGCATTTGTTCACTTTCTTATTGTGGAAATTTGTTTTTCTGACCGATATATGATTTTCTGTCAGCTGCGATGACACACCAAACTACGCCATGAAACACCTACGTGCATCCTGATGCTTCTTTGTGAAACACCTACGTGCATCCTGATGCTTCTTTGTGAAACACCTACGTGCATCCTGATGCTTCTTTGTGAAACACCTACGTGCATCCTGNCTACGTGCATCCTGATGCTTCTTTGTGAAACACCTACGTGCATCCTGATGCTTCTTTGTGAAACACCTACGTGCATCCTGATGCTTCTTTGTGAAACACCTACGTGCATCCTGATGCTTCTTTGTGAAACACCTACGTACATCCTGATGCTTCTTTGTGAAACACCTACGCGCATCAAAATTGATCTCAGTGCATCACCCGATTACGCAAGTCCGTTGCGTTCCCTCCCATGCTAGGCCAATTACGGTACTACGGTACTACTCTTTAGAGTCGAGATTACTTAATTTTGAAAACATATTTATTTTAATACATCTTACCATCCCATCCACGAAACCGCATTTCCACAAAGTTTACCAAGTCCACAAAGTCTACAAAATTCCCTAAGTTAACAAAGTCCACAAACTGCATAAAGTCTCTTATGGCTACAAAAAATAGTTCAGTCTCCCAGCTTATGATGGAGTTCTTGTAACTGAGATATTTTAGAAGGCTTCGGACAGACTAGACAGCTCTCTTATTGTAAGAATTTTATTATTAATATTTTTTATTACTACTACTGCTATTGCTATGGTTATTATTTATGCATTAGTGACTCATACTCTCCATAGTCAAGACCGAAACGCCTTGTAGCAAATTATTATATTTTTTGTCATCACCGTTCACCGGTTTCCCATCGTCCTCTACGACATTGCTCAGCACCGAGCTTATTCAGTTTTTTTTCGAATTGTTTTCTTTCTAGCTCCGGCATAATTTCGGAATCGACATGGACGTTCTGCGGCGAAAATTCCTCTTTCTTTTTTTGGACGTTAAAGGCCAGACTGATGATGGCCACCAGCGTCAGTTTCATTGGGGATACTGCGCTCCCTTTTCAGATTTTCATTTATCAAACTTTTTTTTTCGAAATGACTTTTTGTTGTTTCATGGTATACAGTGCTGAAAATGCACTGGGTGTTTCAACTCTAAATATTGTTATTTTCCTCACATTATTATTATCCACAAATTATCCACATACTGTATTTGGAAATTACGCATACGAAAGAGTGTTGTAGGCCTATTCGTATTTTGGGAAATTGCATTTGTTATTCCATTTTTTTTTGGTTATTAAATTTTCAGTGTAATTTGCTCTTCATAATGACCTTGTTGACTCTTTTTCATTGCAGAAAAAAAATGCTCTGGAATTTTCCGAGCATGAAGAATGTTTTTTTAACTCTGTCATGCAAACATTGCTTTGTTTATGTTAAATATCTAGCGTATATTATCATTGGCAAACAGCCGGTGTCAGTGGGAGAGTGCTTGCATAATATCGGCTGTTAGCTTAAAAAGTTCCGCTTAGGTATTCCGGTATTATGGAATCAGAGTGATTAATTGGGAATATAGGTACGCGTCAGCATAAAAGGAAGTACCAGCACGTTCATTATAATTAGAAAAATGTTTCAGGTCACTAAGCAGTCGTCATTAGCTCTTTAAATTATCCAGATGCTATTACAAAATGTGTTATGAATGGTTAAATCTAATCGATCTAGCAGTAATTTTGTACTAGATAGATGATGCGAATGAAAAGAGTAAATATTGCATTGTATGTTTGCTAAATTTACCCTGTTACGTTTCACTTCTTCTGAATTATATTTTTGAGAAAATATTGACTCTCTCTTGAAAATATGAAGTCGCTAATTCCTTTCACCTTCTACGAAAAGTAATCTTCACGAAATTATAACTTATTCCCGAATATGTGAATTCTTACTCAGTAAAATTTTGGGATTTCTCAATTTGATTTCGAAGTTATCAGTTTTTATTTTATATTGAAAAAATGATAACCCGGTAATTGTCCCTTCAAGCCGATATTCTGACAAATAGCAAACGGCAATATTGCACGCAGAGCTACCTCTCTCTTTTTTTTTATTCTTACTAGGTAGGTACCAATTTTAGTTTTCTTCCGATAGGACAGCAGTTGTGGTTGGCTAGTACCCAATTTGTTTCTCAGTGCTATAAATGCTTTGGATTTTCGGACTACAAAGTCCCCTTTTAATTTTTATTGTATACTCAGTATTTTGGGACTGAAGTTCAGTAAAGAGTACGGTGCGGTATTATAACAATGTACAGTAGTTTGTTTCCCCGTATGGTGGATTTCCCGAATACTAAAAGCTCCTTTTGCACTCACGACTTTAAACTTGAATTCTGTGAAGAGAAAACATTCCAAGTAGCTGCAATTCTTGTCCTAATTTTTCGATTTTTTCATTCTTTTAACGCTGGGATTTTTCTTCGTAGTCTGTTGTTGTCTGCTTTTTGTCGTGAAAAATAAGGCTTGTATTAGCGCTACTTTACACCTGTTTTTAGTCATGCGCTTAATATGTACTGACTCCTTTACAGGTACTTCTGTTACCTTACCTACTAATGTATAGCGCCTTCACTAGTGGAGATATCATTTGAATCGAGTTTTCGTTTGGCTGTGGAAAGTAAATCTAGCAAAGCAGTATTCGTATAGCGTAACAGCAGTTCCTATGTGAATAATAAAATATGTATATTAATACTAGAGAGCTCTCTGAGAGCGCATACCTCCGCCAAGCAAGGTAACGGTAACGGAAAATTCAAATTGATTCTGAAACCATGTTTTTCTTCGTATCAACTCCAAAATCTAATAATTTGTGCCTTTTGATAGTATTAACAATTTGTGTACTTTTCATGAAGATTCGTTCATAACTTTTTGAGTTATGCTGCTGAGAAACATTATGACAAAAATAAGTCAAACAGACCAACTGATCATCACCAAAATTTAGTCATTTATGTCTTTTAACTGCTAAAAAGCATAAAATCAAAAATAGCTGCAAGCAAGCGAACGAATCAACAGATCATGCCAAAAATTTTGTCATTTACTCTTCGTATTATACCGAACAGCTTATGTAAATTTCATGAAAATCCACCCATTACTTTTTGAGTTATGGCCTTAAGAAAATATCGGCAGACAGACAAAGGAACAGACAGATGAACGGATTTTCACCAAAAGTTAATCATTTGTTACTGTTAGCATGCCAAACAATCCCTTTAAATTTCGTAAAGATCAGTTCACAACTTTTTGAGTAATCTTGGTGACAGGCAAACACACAAAGAGACCGACAAACACGACAAAAACATAACCTCCTCGGCGGAGGTAATAAAATTAGGAGATTAATTTCTCATCGGATAACAGTTGTCGGTAAGCAGTTGCTAAAATACCTACCTTTATTTTAGTACATACTTGTGCTATTCTCGTCATTTCTCTAAACAGACATCGTGCTTGTGCCTTCACTGCGTGTGGGAACCATTTTTCACGTTTTGGTGTAGGAGAAATTTGTCTCTGCCTCGGCTGCAGCGGTTTGAGCGTACCTGACTTCGATGGGTTCGTCCCGTACTGTACTCAGAGATGCTGCGCTTCTCTCAGCCCAAGAATTGGTTGTGCAGAGCACTCGAGAAGCATGAATAAAATGGTCTCTGCCGTCACCGCTCTGATGTGCCAACAATGCCAACAATGGCTTTGTTTTGGTTGCTTGTTTGGCCCATTACCTCCTCAATTGGAGGGAGATCTGCGGGCTGCAGCGGCCTGCATATCTGCCTGCTTGGGTGGGGGTGTCAAAGGTGAGACGAGGGTGTGGTAAGGGGGAAGGGGGGCACACTGTCTGATGGGGGTGGTTTCATCATCCTTGGAGGGTAGTATAGAAATAAGCTATGTAAGAGGCAGCGAGTTGGAGAGGTTCGCTGGTAGGTGTATACATACATTTGAGGGTAGATACTAGATAGGTGTACCTAAGTAATATAAAGTTGTACATAGGTAGGAAGCTAGGAGACTGACCTATATGAAAGTTACAACGTCTGTGAGTCGTTTGAACGGTTTTGCTTGTATTATCGAGCAGAAGCGGATGAAAAAAAGGCAGGTGCTTAATAATGTAGTGTCTCGAAGCCACTAAGCTGCAATAGATAAAAAAATTAGAAAGGCATTGAAGAATACATCGGGAAAATCTATGTGAGTCATCGATGGAAAAGAACACGATTGACACGATTGCTATACAGAGCCATCCAGCCTGTTCCATAGCTCGCTATAGTGAAACATAAACAACCACTGATACTGGGCAGTGCGTGCCATTGGAGCCTGAAGAGCAATCGCTTGAAGCGCAACAGATTGACGAGTGCGCCTCCGGAGCGCATGTGGAGCGTCAGTTTCGTGAGATTTGATAAAAGATCTAAAATTACTTCAGCATTAATGCGTTTAATTCTTAAAATAAAGAGCAAGGCGAAAATCGCTAATCGTAAAGTCATTTTATTAAGATAGGTACGTACATGAAATTATCATTTGATAGAATTGAACGTTTCGGACAAACAGTCCATCTTCAGCAAATTCTGTAAAACAATAAACGAAAAATTTACACTACAGCGAATCAAGAATCAAATTCATTAACATTAATCCTAAAAAGCGATGCAGTTCTATGAGCATTTGAAATTATAGTGAGAATATAGAAAAAATACAAAGCCATATACAAATACAGAAAACGAATAAAATACAAACTAAAAAAAAAGTGCGGGGTGACAAGAAAGAAAACATGATGTGGGGAACGAATAGTTGGCAATGAGAAGGGAAATGCACTTTGGGTATCATTTAGAGCAGGTTTGAGTTTGAAAATATACAGAGACTCGAGAATACGTAGATCTGATCTATAAGAGGCATTTGCCAATATTTTAAAATCATTGATTGTGACAGGGACGCTACACTTTTCTGCATGTGACCTAACTGAAGAGAGCGGTAAATTTTTCCCAAAACTCAAAGTTCTGACAATTCTGATAAACAATATTACAATTGTTTTTTTTTCGTTTCAAAGATAGACTCCCTCCTGCTATGTGCTCTTCTCTGGTGTATCAATTTAGTTGTTCACGTTGTGAATTGCGGTGTATAGGTTCTACCTGTGGTACCCTCATGACCAGAGTTTCTGAGCACACTGGACACAGTTGTAGGACCGGTCTTCCACTCAGTTCCCCTTCGCTCTCTTCAGTTAAGTTACATGCTGGAAATTGTAGCGTCCCTGTCACAATCAATGGTTTTAAAATATTGGCAAATAGACTACCTCTTATAGATCAGATCTACGTATTCTCGAGTCTCTGTATATTTTCAAACTCAAACCTGCTCTAAATAATACCCAAAGTGCACTCCCCTTCTCATTGCCAACTATTCGTTCCCCACATCTTGTTTTCGTTGTGACCCCGCACTTTTCTTTTTAGTTTCTATTTTGTTCGTTTTGCTTCTTCTGTATTTGTCCATGGCTCTGTATTTTTTCTATATTCTCACAATAATTTCAAATACTCATACAATTGCATCGCTTTTTAGGATTATAGTTTTTATAAATTTGATTCTTGATTCGCTGTAGTGTAAAATTTTCGTTTATTGTTTTACAGAATTTGCTGAAGATGGACTGTTTGTCCGAAACGTTCAATTCTATCAAATGATAATTCCATGTACCTTAATAAAATGACTTTACGATTAGCGATTTTCGCCTTTCTCTTTATTTTGATAAAAGATGCGTGGCTAAGCAACGTTACGCCAGTACTCAAGGTTGTGAATGAAAATCCAATTTACAAATCAGGGCAGGCGTGGTCTGGTAGACAGTCTCGCTGACCTCTGAGTCCAGCCCAGCCAGTGGCCGACTTCAACACCTTTGCCTCTCATTATATCCAACTTCTACCGACTCCTGTGACAAACGAGTGTCCGACTCCGACACCTGACCCATCAATATGTCCGATTCTACCAACTGCGGCTCCAACTCCGACTCCACCGCCCTGACACAAATCAGAAGCGCGAGACATACTCTGCCGGGAAGCTACAAATGGGGCACATGCAGCAGCCGCCGCTCGGACCAGAGGACAATATTCCACTGCAAACAAAAGCAAACTCCAGCAGCTTCTGACCAGAAGCCCGGGTCAGCCTGAACCCTTGACGCCTTGAGCTTAATACTAAGTCTGGGACATAACACAGAGACGGCTGCACTGCGAACGCTGTTCAAATGTTAACTGATGCTGAATCCACACCATGCGCCTGTGCGCTCAACTATCAGGGGATGTGCAACTCGCACGCCGTATCGATTCCGCAGGCAAAGTCTGTACCTAGGATACCCTGGGAAAGTGCTTGAGTGGGACGACTTGCGAGCTGAACGTCCGCTAGTAAGTTGAACGTGCGATTGCATTGTGTGGCCCCGGCATGACTGACAATGGTGACTCCCAAGGTTCACTTCCTTCAAGCCTTATCAGCAGCACAACCAGACGTCTGAGTCTAATGTATGGGTAACATTTATGAAAGCAGGTGAAATAGTGCGTGACTCATGGCGAAAAAAGTAGGACGTGCTGTGTGGATTGGAAGAGTTCAGTGTTCATAGGTAAGTAGGTAGCTGGATGGCATGAAGGTAGCTGGGAACGTAGGAGGCATACGAAATTTTAATGGTTAGTAGGCAAGTAGGCAGATAAATAAAACATGCAAGATGGATTGGGGAAGGTAGAGAAAGGGATGGTAGATTGATGTGTCAGTTGATGATGAGTGGGTAATTAGCAATGTAGCGATGGTGGCAAGCAGTGGCGGAAATAGTTGGGTAATGAGACTGTAGGAACAGAGTAAAGTGGAACCATCTCATAAATTTTGGAGACAAAAAGTATTGCAATATCTGGAATAGAAGTAGGTATTATTATCGAGGGGATTTCACGACCCAAATTGGATCGGTTGAGCGATGTTCAGCTCTACACTCTGGCGCCGGGTTACATCCCGCGACCTAAGGCTTAGAGCACTTTGCGAATGATGTGCGCTGTTCTATTATTATTATTATTACCTCCGCCAAGGAGGTTATGTTTTCGTCGTGTTTGTCAGTCTGTCGCCAAGATAACTCAAAAGTTATGAACAGTTTGGTTTCAGGCGAAAGTAAACAGCAGAAAATAGCAAATAAAGTAGAATTTTCTCCTCGTTTCGAGCCAAACAGAACTCACAATACCAGAGGTAGAGACGAATTTTCTCTCGATCTCCAGTGGAACTGTAACCGAAGTACGTCTGGACCTATCAGCTCGCGACCCGCCTCAGTGGACTGGCTGCCGCATGAAAAATAATATATTAAACTTCTTCACTGCCCTCGCGTGCTTTCCCAGCGTAATCTAGGAGGGTAATTACAGCAGCGACACCTCCATCTCCTCCCTGGACAATGGTCACTCCACCCCTGAGCTGATGTCAAGGCCACTACCAGGGCCGCCCGTGGGATTTTTGGGAAAACTCATAATGTTTAAGATAAAGCTCAAACTCTGAGGGCTCTAACAAAGTTAAAGAATAAGTTGAACGGAGCTGAAGTATCTCTCAATTTTCAGCGATCCATCCATTAGAATACCGGGAATGGAGGTGAATTGTGTCTCGATTTCTGTCGAGCTAAACATCAGAATATTCACCACTGGCTCAATGGAGATTGGCATCGACCTCAGTATCCGCAGGTTTCTCCGTTTCCCAAGCCGATCAATGCAAATCTGGTTTGGAAACTTCGGTGCGAGCTTATTCAGCGCTTGCTCTGCTGCTTTAGTCATGGCGAGCAGCTCCAAATGCTGAGCAGCATTTCGGACAGCGCCGCCGACTTTGTTATCTCTCAATGTTCAAATTCGGACGAGGTATTGTAGTGCTGTGAAAACAGCCTTCGATTGAAAACGTTATTCCATGTGTGCGAAATACCCTTTGATCACGGGAATTATTTTCAAGCATGACAAACTGCGTTTGCCATCTCTTTACTTTGAAAATCAGACGAGATATTGGGCTCGTTGTGAAGATGCTGTCGATTCTGGGGTTTCTAGAACATGTGGCGACTGGTGGGATAGGTACACGAGATACCGCGGGTATGTCTGTACAATTTTAGCTATGTGGGTTTCGTTTTTCTATTGTTGTCCAGTGAAAGCGTGAAAGCAGCATTTCAATTTTGGGATGTGTAGAAACTATGGTTATCCCCCCCGAATGAAGTGAGAGAGGTGATAATATTTTCGTTGAAGATTTTACTGTACATATAGGTATTTGTATATTTGTCTGTCCACCCAATAAGTGGTCGAAGGAGTTGAGCAATGCTCATAATTTTTTGTAGGGAGTTTGGTGGGTTGACCTACATGTGACCCATGCCGAAAAACTAGACCTAGCTTGCCATAAAAAATAACGGCGTTGAATTTTCCTCCACCGTAGCGATGCCTCCACCGCGGCGGACCGTCTCACGCCACGAGGCCTCCCATTTTTCCTGTTATTATTAAGAGATCTGAACGGGGCGGTCAGCTTGGTGCCAGCCTTGTTGGACAAACATTCATATGAGAAACTAGGGTTAGCTGGCCATCAAAAATGACTTCCTTAAATTTGCCCTCTACCGCGGGTGATGGTTTTACGCCACGAGGGGTTCTAGTTAGTAATATGTTTGATCCACGTGCATATTTTCCAGCTTCACTGTTGTACCTCTGAGTGCTGAACGTCAGATGCGACGTATTTTTGCGCAGTAACAGCAGCTTGCGATTTTATTTCATTTAACATGAAAACCTGATTTATATGATATATATTTAGTTTAAATCGAAACTGTTTTTCGATCATATCAAGCTTTGCTATTGTTTAATGGTAAAATAAATCAGATGTGGTAGGTATTGGAGGCCTGCAATTGTACTGTACTCTTTTTATAACATGTTTGCAATGCTGTCTGGTACGTAATGCATATGCGTAATATGATCATCTTTTTTCCCAACATGGTCAGCGGATGTATCTTTTCTTTTGAGCACCGGGAACGTTAAAAGAGTTTGTAGATAACATTTAGTGTACACTGACAAAGCCGTCCTTAATGCCAGTATACCCCTTTCCGTGCATTGAGGGAAAAATTGCAGTAGTTGTGTTGTAGGAGCGCGTTGACTCAGGCTATTCCTGCTGCTGCACAGGGAAGCGTGCTGGAATTGCTACAACGTTTTGCTCTGTGCTGTAGCTAACAATATTTTTTCCCGCTGACTGCCCAGTTAAGAATCTTTATCTACTAGACAGTGGACGGTGTAACTGACTATTAAGGACCTTGTGGATGATGCTTTCTGTTGTGATGACAATACTTTCTGCTGACTTCTCGGCTAATTATATACATGAACTATATCGTTATCTTATCTCATCTCATACATAGCGCAATTAAGATACATTACAAGGGTGTTTTTATCGTTGCAACGATTGTTTTTTAATAGTTTTTTCTTAGCCGCTGGCTCGTTTATATAGGTAGGGCCTATTAGGTTATCATGCATGAACCTACGGGCGTTTTGTAGCGGCTTATCTAACGGCTGCGCGCAAGAACTTTCTGGGATACCTGACATACAGTTCTAGCTCTTGTGAAATGTACCAGCTCTGGACTTGCTGAACGCCGTAAACATTCTCTGCAAGGCCCCAATACACTGTAGTTCTGGAACTTTACCGTATTTGTACGCTCTAGCTGCACTAACTTTTGCCGAACCGCCTGTACGCTCGTGGATTGATCTTTAGTTGAGCTAACTTGTGGAGAGAGGGCGAAGTTTTTGATTGCGTTGGAGCGTACGTAGCCTGTGCGCTGCAGGTAGGGTGTGAATACCTTGTGATTGAGCTCGGGGACAAGTGTTCTTATATAACATAAACTGGCTATCGACAAGCTGTAAGGTGGAGATGGAGATGGGAAAAAAGGCATGAATGGCAATGGAGGTGAGGTACTGATATGTCGACAAGCTTTAATGCGTCTATGAATAGAATGGATGACAAAGAACGAAAAAATCCGGAAAAAGGCAACGAAGGTGAGAGAATTGTGTTCATATAGAAAAATCGTACATCGACAGGCTGCAAAGATGGCATTAATACAGTATAATACAGATCCGGATACAATTAGACGGTAAATAGCGACGGGAACGAAGAAGTGATTACGGAAAATACGTACATATCGACATGGTGTCAACGTTTTATTAGTAAAATAAAAGAAAAAGAAGATATGATGTAACTAAGGGTAATATATGAACAGCAACGGTGTTCATTGAACGAAAGTAGTTTGTATGGATGATTGCCGAGGTAACAGGTATAACGATGTGCCGCCGTATCTATTACCTATCACATGCAATGGCAATTTTTGAGGCAATAAAACTGAAATAAATTCTAGACTATCATCATGTATGACGGGTCATTTTGAGGGTTTCTTGTGTAGCTAATACATTTAATATGTGATGTATAACAGTAATTTTCTGAATATATTGTATAACTAATTTTTAAGGTATCCTTTTACGCCAATTATATTACACTACAGTGTCACCGCTGTGGCAATTTGATGGTATCATTCATGTCAATTTCTTTGCTCTATTTTGCCCGAGAGCTAATTTGTAAGGTATAATTTTTTTTAATAATTTGAAGGTATTATGTTTAAATCGGCATTTTTTGGGGTAATATGCTGAAGTAGATAGATATGAAATTTTACTTCTATTGGGCAAACAGAGCTGTTATTTCTCCAACAGCTTCAACACCAGCCGAGTCGTATCCCTAATATCCACAATGCCCCGAGATCCACACCCATATTATCTACATTTTACCTAATATTCATAATACCTATGATGTCCATAATTTCCTCAACATCCATAACATCCATTGAACAAACAGAGCTGTTATTTCTTCGACAGACCTCACACCAACAGAGTTGTTGTCTTTCCCTAATATCCGTAGACCAACAAACTCTGTTTTCCCTCCACCAGCCAACAACACTATCGATCGAACACAGGTAACACTTGTGAGGAACGTATTCTAATTAACTTCGGCCATGACACTTCTATGGCTCCGTCGCTCATTGTTCCCATGTTTGCTCGACTGCCTCCTGCACGTGTCGTAGGATACGTGCACGTCTCTGCGGCGATGCCTTTAATTAGCGGAACATTTTAATTACCCATAGGAAAACTGCGTGTAGACATTCGGTAGTACCGTACTTAGCGTATTGTTTCCCTCTATGCATTTGACTGTTTCCAGGCGCCTAGAAAGCTGTCTGAGTTGCAAACTTTTTGTACATAAGAATTAAGAATTTAATATTCCAGTGTCAACTTTTAACAGCGTGATTTGTTATCTGCAGATACATTAAAAATAAGGCCTCCTATTTTTGAAGTCAAAAAGTTGAAGAACTAGCTAATAAAACGGAAGTGACACCATCAAAACGAGTGACCTCTTTTGCTCCAGAATTGATTTATTTATGGAGTCCCATTCTCAGTGCACTTTTGCCAGCGATGAACGAAAGCCTTGATGCCTCAGCCGTAAAAGTCAGCACCTGCCGAAGCGGTCTATTTTTTCATAGCTGCGATTACGGTGTTGTTGTTGGGGAAATGCTGCCCACGTAATGCGTCCTTCACAGGTCTGAACAAGTGGAAGTCCGTCGGTGCCAGGTCAGGACTACACGCAGGGTGAGACAGTAGGCTACCGTCCAGCCAAACTTTGTCACACGATTCCGTGTTCTTCAAACTTGTGTGTGGCCTACCGTTGTGTTGCCAACGCTATGTTTCCCTTTTCTTTGGCCTTATACCGGCAATCTGGGCCTGTAACTTGGTCAACGTTTCATCCTAACGGTTAGAGTTCAGAGTTGCACTCTATGCAAAAAACACAGGAGGATGATCTCCTTCTTGTCCCAGAAGACGGTGCACTTTGTTGTCCGGGGTGGTTCCCGTGCATGGACGTCCGGACCGCATTTTATCGCTGTCGCCACTCTGAAATCAACTAATTCATCTCCTAACTGTCCTGACATCAATTGCATCAGCTTTGTAAACGTTCACCTGGCGCCGATGAATGTTAGATTAGATTAGATAGGCGGCAATAGACGAACCAAGAGGCCCATTCCCAAAAGGACACCGGAACTTACACCCCGGCCCTCTACCTATGAGCTAAAGCCATTATATTAGTAGGATGTAGAGGACTGGGGAAACAAGAGGAGAAAAACGGAAGACGAAAGAAAAAAGGAAAGAAAAAGGAGGAGAAAGAAAAATCACAGCCAAAGAGATGATCATGAATGCACGCAAGCATGATCGATAGCTGCTGATATGCGGAGCTTAAAAACATAGATGGGGCGGAAGTGAGAAGAAGTCGGCTTATGATGGCCTGGGAAGCTTGGGCCGTTAAGTGCTTGCGACTCGTGGAGCAGGAGTTCTTAGCCGTGGAGGATGTCTCTCCCAATGTATGTCAAGACGATTTTTAAACGAGTTGACCTACTCCGCGTTGATTGGTTCAATTTTTTCTGCATGGAGGAATTCGATGATGCATCTCGGCTTCTGACGCACGTGCATGACAGTGATTGTTGTCTTAGACTGTCACACCGTCAATAGGCCTATCTGCTAAAGAGAAATAAAACTGTCAGGTCATGAGTGCATAAGTTCTGTCATCATAACAATGCAATCTACAATCCCCTCGGATCCCCTAGGCGCAATGAAAAAATAGGAGGCATTACTTTTGGAACGACCCTCGTAAATATTCATATGTTTATTTGCACAGCCAAGTGCGTTGCATACAGATACAGAAAAAGTTGCTCTGGATACGAACTTTTTCTATGTCCTGTGCTTCACATTCCAATGTCAATAGGCAGCCAGGCGTACTGCATTGAGTTGTATCAGAGTTGTATCCAAGGAGAAGAAGTTTCTGTAACTAGACCCTCCAGTAGCTACCTGCCTATGCGCTTTCCAGTGTGCTGCTGCCTGTCATGCCGAAAATTGCCTAGCAAATGAGCTTTTTCTGCATGGAAGACTCTACTAACACCTATGCCAGGGTGTGCTGCCCGGCTATAAGTTGTTCCCAAAGTCCCAACCCCATCAAAAGTTGACTGGGTGACAAACTTTTTTTTTGTGTGCTGCATTTGACATTCCAGCCTCTGTCCACAACCAGATGTGCTGCGTGCAGACGCACCAAAAGTTACACGGGAGACAAACTTTTTTCTTCACAAGCCGCTCCCGAGCTTCATTGAGAATCTGCAGAGACATGGACCTCCTTGTTTGGCGCGGCTGCAGGTCCCCGGCGGCCTCCCTCTCCCTCTGTACAAACCAGTTTGTGCCGAACGTGTTGTGTATCGATACGTATGTATGTGTGTGTGTTTACCTGCCCTGCTGTAATGCATGCAGCTGCTGCAGAGCTTCGTACACCTGGCGAATCCTAATTATACCTTACGTAAGTACCTTTTTACGAACAGGGGTGTTGTCCTGAGGCTGTAGCCCCCTTAGGATGCCTGGAATTAGATGTAAGAGTTTGTAACCGTCATTTTTGGGGATCTGCAGTTTCCATAGAGTTTTAGGGAGTACTTGTAAATCTTCTGTTATGCTATTATCCTTTCTTAAAACCTCTGTTTACCTCTAGATCTATCACAGAGGTTGCTATCGACGATAGGTAATAAAAGTCTGAACGTAGACCGGTCACACATCTGTCACACGCAACTACCTCGTGTCAGCTGTCCCCCGTCCGTACTGAGACGACTGCGGGGCCCCTCTCACCGTTGTCCATATCTTAGTAGAATGCCCCTCGATACACCACATCGATATGATCCTACACAGTCTAGCCAGCTCGCTTTTGCTGGAATCCATACTTTGTGACGACGCTACGATATCTTTGTATGCTGGCCTATAGGTATATGATCTTCGTCGACAAACTGGCATTTGTCACCCTATCTAAACCATTAGTACTGGATATATCGATGTATATAACTTACATAACCTTACAAGCCTTTTCCTATTCTCCATTGTATCCTTCTGACGGCTGATAACCAGCCTCCTGTATTGTCCGCACGCGAGACTTCACCGAGCAACATGTGTGGCTCACGCTATAATTTGGGTGCGCTGGTTAAACCTGGAGCTTAATAATAAATTATAATATTTACATGTACATAGACCTGTCACGTTTGTAGCTGTTGTATGCAGAATAGAAGTTAACTACGCCTGAAGCCGTGCAATCCTCTGGTGCTAACGGTTATCTATCTGCAGCACGATTCAGTGCTTGTGGATTTCCCATTTAGGGTGTGCGGTATATTGGCTTTACCTCTATCTCTATGGTTGTGATTCTATTATTAATGCAGGTGTACCGATACTACTGGTAACAGAAGCAAAAATAATATTGGTACAACTTCCCTTTTTAATTTTAGAGATTACTAATTGGTGTCAGTTACTTTCAAGTATTTATTTAGTGCCTACCTTACTTCACCCCTGTACCTGGGGAGATAGAGGGGGGCGGGGGGGTTACCCATGCGGCTGCAGATGCTGTAAGAGTTAAGAAAATCGCAAAGGCGGTCGTTACCTCAACTCCTTTCATCTGAATCTCTGCCTTGCTGTAGGTAAGCTAAATTAGGGGCATGATCCAGTCGCTTGCTTTTTTCATGAGAATCTAATTCGGTTAGCTTTATTTAGTTTGTCAGGAACTTCCTTCTTGAGCGTTCAGTTTGCTACTTTCGATAGAGCTTTAGGCCTTAACCCCAATTCCACTTTGCTCGAGGCAGTCGAAATTTCAATCCTGCTCTAACTCAACCAGCTTTGCAGCAAAAGGTACTTCTGCCGTATTTATAAGATACACTTTATGTGGGAATCAAATTATTACCTCCGCTAAGGAGGTTATGTCTTGCTGTTTGTCTATCTCCAATATGACTAAAAAATTTCTCAACGGATCTTTACGAAATTCACAGGGATAGTTAGGCCTATTGAAGTAACAGATTGTTAACTTTTGGTAAAGATTCGTTCAACCTTTTCTTCCTTCGTTTATCTACTTCTTTTTTTTTCTCTGTGTCATCATAACTCAAAACGTTAAGGACGGATTTTCATGAAATTTACATATGTTGTTAGGTATATTACGCAGAGGAAATGAAAAAATTCTTGTGACAATATCTTTGTCGATTTGTTGGTCTCTGTGTTTGATTTTACGTTTGTTAGCAAGATGACTCAAAAAGTCACAAACGGATCTTTATGAATTTTACGGGAGTAGTTAGAAATGTAAAAAGACACAAATGATCTAAGTTTGGTGATGATCAGTTTGTCCGTTTGTGTGCTTCACTTATGTGTGTCAAAATGTATATTAGAACATAACTCAAAAAGCTACAGAAGGATCTTCAAGAAAATTATGGAAGCTCTTATTACAATCAAAAGCTCAACTGATGAGATTTTGGTTCTGATCAAAAGAAAATGATGGTTTCAGAACCAATTTGAATTTTCGTTTCCGTTACTACCTTTCTTGACGGAGGTATGCGCTCGCATAGTTCTCTAATAATACTTGTAAATGCTGGTTCTAAAGTATCATACTCGCACTGTTAGTATTAAGTTATTAAAACACCTATAATTTACATTGCACTCTAACACTGGCACAGTATATCGGTGAGTGACAATTAATATGTTCTCTTGTTTGTTTTTCTCTCATAATTGATGATATCATGTGGCAAACATATATGCCCAAACGTTAACTTTTACTGTCTTTGTTGGAGTCGAGATACTGTGTAGGTTGGATATGGTGTTCACTGCAGCATAGGCACTGGGATATCCTATGCTTTTGCTTTCCTTCTCTTTTTTCTGTAAGGTTGTGTCTTCGCAAAACCCCTGGTTGCTATATACTCTCGCATGATGAGTCCAATATTCGCATGATTTCTTTAGTTGTTCTCTCTTCGTTTTTGCAAAATTTCCTAACTTTTCTCAGGGTCTTCAAAACCTCCGGCTACTGTGAGCTTCAACATAATTACCCAAAGTTCGCATGACATCCTTAGTTTCATTTTATCAGAATTAGCAGTTTTGCGCTGCACCTCTCATCGTATATTCTCGGCTCCACAACGGCCGACTGGCCGCATTGCTTACCCTGATTTGTGCTCCCCTTTTTGGCGCCTTTTTTCTTTGGTTCCAAAGAGTCTTTTGTGCGGGCGCTGTGTAGGTTTTTAGTCGCATTGAGCTCAACACACGAGCTTAATTACGGCTGAACCGACGCCCTCTATTGACTGCTTTACTGAGCCATTGCTTTCCCTATAGACGAGTGCTTGCGTAGCCATGATACGCCTCTAGGATACGTATTGTTTTTGCTTGCAAATGCTCGTGCTAAACTCTTTGAAAAGACCATTATCTTGCGACACAGCAATACACTTAGTTGTTTGCGTGTTTGTTTGGTTAGTCTCTCCATTTCATGTCTCGGGCGTAGATATGATACGAAGAAGTAGCTATATGTATATCTCTCGACCTGCTAAAGAACCACGTGTAAAATGATTATAAGCTCGCACGGCTTTTTCAAAACAATAATGATATGTAAATTAGAGCAAACAAAGAGAGGGCATCGTTGAAGTAATTCTTGTCTGTTGTCAGTTCGTCACAACGCGCGCCACTGTATATTGGGTTGGCCCTCAGGGGCGTATTGTGGCGGGCTCTTTCCCTGCCACAATATGTTTGGGCATCACGCACCCAAGGGTCCCGAGTGCCTTCTCCGCAGAGGATGTTGCAAGTTGCCGCAATTCCTGCTGATGAGGTTAGTTTTGTAATGTTAGGTAGGCTCTCAATACTTCCCCTTCTGTTTCGGGAGGTGGGCTGCCGATCGAGGTGGCTGACCTATTCCCGCTAGACTTCTACCTTC
>LQNS02276930.1:2989717-3002507 GCA_001587735.2 Parhyale hawaiensis | reverse complement strand
GATCGATCGATCGCGCAAATCCACCAAACGCGCGCAACATATATATTCTGATCATTTTCCGATCTATGCTCGTTTCTATGCTGAATGTGTCTCATAACTCCAACAGAGCTGAGTTAGTACGACTGAAGTGAATACCGTTTTCCATAAACGGTTGGCATCATTTTTCTATAATAGTAAACGCATTGTACACTTACACTTTTAATAAAAAACTAACTTTTAAATAAAACTACTGTTGCAAAATATACGTAATAGCCGGTCTCATTACACTTCGTACACAGATGTTCTCTTGGCTACTCTATTGATCCGCCGCACACGTGTTGTCCCTCCTGCTTCGGAGCCTGCACCATACACTCCATGTACACAAATGCACGCAACATGTTACAAAAAATGGGAACCTATGCACGAACGACCACCAAGCGTGGGAAAAGCAAATCAAGAAAAATCTCGGTATCGGTAAGCTAAAACCGGTATTGATCTTTAAGAAGTAAATCTTACGAGAGTCTGATTGATTAAATTTACCGTTTTAGAAGTAAATATTCCACCCAGAGATTGCCCTGTGCGTACTGTCCTAATGTCAGATTTTCAGGCGATTGTTGAGATTATCTGATGCCGGCACAATAGACATAGAATAATCACCTATGATTTTTAAATGGTGTGACGGCAAGAAGAGTTTCTAGCCATCTAGAAAATTATTAGCAGCAATGAATTAGTTGGAATTTCGTATATTCACAGTTGACACTGGGAGGTGTAGGGTTAAGCAATTCAGCTAGGGCGATGCAGTTCCTTCTTGCATTTACGGTTTGAAGCACACCGACATTCATGTACGTAATACACAAGAAGAAACTGGAAGAAAATAAATGCTTGGAACTCATCTAAAAACGAATTGACCTTAAAAATGCAACAAACACCGCATGGAAATAGCTATTCTCAAGTTTAATTGGGTTTATAATAAGTCCCAGAAGTTATCATCCTGGTGCTCATTACAGCTGGGAGAGAGCACGCTGCTTACTAGCTATAGCTGACCCATCTTTGAAATACTAGTGAAACTTAAGAATGAAGGTAGGTACATTTTCCTGTGTTTTTATTTTCTGAATTACTAGCGTTTGCTTTCCGCCGGTTTCTTCTGTGTCACAAGGTACCTAGCTATTTATTAAAACACTGCCGGTCAAAAATAACAGTGATGAATTATTGAAGTCTTGTCTTTATTTAACATACTTTCATTACTAACAGGTAGCCTATGCGTCTGGAGGATACGCTACACAGGCCAACTGTAACTGTCATAAAAGAGTGCTTTCTTTGTCAATTCATATATAGTAGCACAACCGTTGCCTACCTTAGAAGAAGGGCGGAAAACTTTTACATTGGCAAGCAGCAGAGCATTGCGAAATTAAATTAATTCCCCGTCGTGTATCTCGGCTACCGACGGATATGGCTTCAGTCCATCTAAGTTTATATCGAACGAAAACTCTTCCTCAAAGAAAGACAGAAAGCTGTAAGAATTCATTGTGTCTATGGCCGGTCTGACAAAAACCGTTTCAAGCAAGAAATGCATTTAGATAAAGGGATGAGGATTTCACTTCCGCCATCTTCTGCAACCTGGTCCATGAAAACTCTACTTAATTACAAAATCTACAACCTGACCGACTCTTCACCTATTTCGTTAAGAGCGTGTACGGAACATATAAACAAATAAATAAGCACACGACGGTCATTCATAGTATTGATTGATCTGGTCGCCTTTTCTTAAGCGTAGTGGAGACCGCAGTGGGCGCCCTACTTATCTCTCATTCACCATGAATATTTTTTTGCCACCGTATATGTTTTACCATAAATATCTGTAATGTTTGAGTACCTAACAATCAATTCCTCTAGGTATGTAGAGGTACAAAGCTTTCTGTACAATGTGTTTGTTCATAGCAGCAATGAATAGCTTATGTCGTCAGGATTTCTAAAGATTGTAGGTTTCTGTACCAGTGATGTCGTCTGGATTTTATCAGCCATTCAACTAAGCTTTCCAATTTCTTTCCTAGCTGTACTTCGGGATTGATCATTCAAGCATTTTTCCTTATTTAAAAGCGAAATATTTTCAGTTCCAGCCTCTGCAGTGGACTTACAAAAATCTTCATTTGAATCGGCAAATGTTGCTGTCGCCATCTTTCGCAAAACATGCAACTTAGCATTTTAATCACACGAATTATTTTATCTCCTGCGCAGCTTCGTTCACGATAATATTATTCGTTTGCTAGTCAAAACTAAATCATTTTGCTAGGGACGCTATCGTTTGCAGTGCAGTTATTCAGACATCACTAAGTTTATAATGGTGCAGTGATGTATTTGTATACTCTATTTGTCGTAATAGTGTTATTTAATTTCCCAATAAATTACACAATGACATATTTTATTGATGGCATTGCCGTTCTGACTCGTTCATAATCAGTTCGATCAGTTACACTGATTGCTAATTTAGTGAATAATTTCAATACTATTGCTTTCGCTGAGCTGCTCATTTTCACTTATTTTTAAACTTTTACGTGAATGATAAGATAGTATTCTCGCTAATCATTTGAGTTATTTATTCAGCTATTGGTACACGAGTCGCTCAGAATTACCGTATTCGCTTCTGGTGAGTACAACACCGCTATTCATTAGCATTGTTTATTCTTTTCGTGATTTTTTAGGTGAATAAACAATTCGCAATATAGTATACATATACCTATCTAACACTGCGGGAGTTGGTAAGGTTTCACATTAAGGGAATAGCAATATATTCCTTCAGTTATACCAGCGACCTGGTGCTTGCATCTCTCTTCTCTTTCCAGTGGGTTGCAAAAACTGCTCTCGACTTGGGGGAACAAGCTTGTACATTTTGTGTACAATACAATGAAAACGGTCAGCATATAGTACCTATGTTCATTAAAGCTATGAAGCGTATCCTATCCACCGGTAAAGTCACTCGTCTTAATGGTGTAGAACTCGTGTGAACATCTTCTCTTACGTGGATCACAAAATCACTGACGATTCCGCAATGACCGGGATATAGAGAACGAAACGCGGAAGCTCCACGCTGTGGCTAACGTGTTAACCGTTTGGTCATTGTTTCTGCAGAGGCTAGGCTTAAATGTCAGCAATTTCTACTTCTTGTATTTGACTCGCGCTAGTCGAACTTTTCAATCAGATCTTCAGTGAATGCTTGCACTAAGTGCTTCCTGAAAGTACATATTTCACTTGTCTATAATTCTGCCGAGGTCAACGAGAGCTGGTCTGATATCTTCTCAAAAGTACATTGACTGCCACTATAAGTCACGACCAGAAAATAAGTTCTCAGCCTCTAAATCAGGAGAGAAAAATCTGCACCAGCGGTTACGTGCACTGTGGAGGCAATTCGCTGCTTGCTCTCTTTGGTCGCTAACTGCGACTCAACAGAAGACGCCCAGCATCGTGACTATACATACATACTAACGCGCAGATCGCTATTGTTTTTCAAAGTTTTGTCTCTTCAGTGCGTCAGTTTGACCTGTTTTCGATGCATCTTGGTGCATCATTGCCTTTGTCACAAAACCGAAACACGTAAGTACTTACATCAATTCGTGCCAAGTGCATCATAAGACCCTACATGCATCATCATGATGTACTTCATGTTTTATGATGCACTTTCGTGTTTCGTTTTTGGGACAAAAATACATGTAATTTTGATGCATCTAAGTGCATTAAAATTTCTCTTAGTGTGATGTTATGTTAAAAACGCTGAATAAAATAATTATAAAACTTAGGTACTCGCGAGGAACATCAAAACATGACATAGTACAGAAGATATGAGAGTAATGAGACGGAGCATTCCACTAAAATTCAAATAAAACCAGCACTGGTCTCCAATAGCGCATTCGAACCCATTGCTCTGCCTCTGTGTGGTGATACAATAGGTATGTTGCCATTGCAGGTACCCAGAGGGGCTTCGGACGAAGTCCAGGTGACTTTTCCCACAGTAGCTACCTCACGTGTGTATAACCGCGTCTCGCTTCGCATGTGCAACAAAACTACAAAGCTTTGTTCACTTCCTTATTGTGGAAATTTGTTTTTCTGACCGATAGGCTGTATATTTTTCTGTCTGCCTGGATGACACACCAAACTACGCCATGAAACACCTGCGTGCATCCTGATGCTTCTCTGTGACAAACCTACGCGCATCAAAATTGATCTCAGCGCATCACCCGATTACTCAAGTCCGTTGCGTTCACTCCCATACTAGGCCAATTACGGTACGACCTACTATTTAGCGTTGAGATTACTTAATTTTGAAAACATATTTATTTTAACACATCTTACCATCCCAAATATACGAAACCGCATTTCCACAAAGTCTACAAAGTCCACCATGTCTACAAAATTCCTTAAGTTAACAAAGTCCACAAACCGCATAAAGTCTCTGATGTCCACAAAAAACAGTTCAGTCTCCCAGCTTATGAAGGAGTTCTTTTAGAAGGCTTCGGACAGACTAGACAGCTCTCTTATAGTAAAAATTATTATTAATATTTTTATTACTACTACAACTACTGTTATTGTTATTATTTATGCATTTGTCACTCATACTCTCCATAGTCAACACCGAAACGCCTTGTAAAAAATTATTTTGAGTATATTTTTTGTCATTACCGGTGTCCCCATCGTCCGCTACGACATTGCTCAGCACCGAGCATAACCTATTCAGTTTTTTCGAATCGTTTTCTTTTTAGCGCTGGCATAATTCCGGAATCGACATGGAAGTTCTGCGGCGAAAATGCCTCTTTCTTTTTTGGACATTAAAGGCCGGACTGATGATGGCCAACAGCGTCAGTTTCATTGGGGATACTGCGCTCCCTTTTCAGATTTTCATTTATCAAACTTTTTTCGTGATGACTTTTTGTGGTTTCATGGTAGGCTATACAGCGCTGCAAATGCACGGGTGTTTCAACTCTAACTAGAGCACTCTGAGAGCTCATACCTCCGCCAAGCGAGGCAACGGTAGCAAAAAATTCAAATTGGCTCTGAAACAATAATTTTCTTTGTATAAACTCCAAAATCTAATCATTTGTGCCTTCTTATAGTAATAACAGCTTGTGCAATTTTCTTGAACTGCCATTCATAATTTTTTGAGTTATACTGCTAACAAACGTTATGACAAACATGAGTCAAACATACAAACAAAAAACCGATCTGCACCAAAATTTAATAATTTATGTCTTTTAACATTGCTAACAACCCCTATAAATTTCTTGAAGATCCATTCGTTATTTTTTTAGTTATTGTGCTAACAAGCATAACATTAAAAACAGTGACGAACGAATGAACAAACGGATCATTACCAAAATTTGTTCATTTACTCTTTGTTATATACGTAACATTTCATGATAATTTCATCAAAATCCATCCATAATTTTTTGAGTTATGGCATTGAGAAAAATGAGACAGACAAACAAACAAACAAACAAACGGATGGACATATTTTCACCAAAAGTTAATCATCTGTTCCTCTTAACATACCTAACAATCCATGTAAATTTCATCCAAATCGGTTCATAACTTTTTGAGTTATCTTGGTGACAGACAGTCCCACAAACAAACAAAGAGACAGGCAGACAGACAAACACGACGAAAACATAACCTTCTTGGCGTAGGTAAATATTGTTCTTTTGCTCACATATTTGGGAATTACGCTTACGAAAGTGTTGTATTCGTATTCTGGGAAGTTGCATTTGTTATTCCAATTTTATAGTCATTAAATTTTCAGTGTTAGGTGCTCTTCATAATGCTTTGTTGACTCTTTTTCATTACAGAAAAATAAAATGCTCCGAAATTTTCCGAGCATGAAAAATGTTTTTTGTTTAAGTCTGTCAATCAAACATTGCCTTTATATCGGAGAGTGCTTGCATAATATCGGCTGTTTGCATAAAAAGTTCCGCTTAGGTATTCCGGTATTTTGGAATCAGACTGATTAACTGGGAATAGGCCTATACGCGTCAGAATAAAAGGAAGTACCAGCACGTTCATTATATATTAAAAGAAAGTTTCACATCACTGAGCAGTCGTCATCAGCTCTTTAAAATTATCCAACTGCTTTTACGAAATGTTTTGTGAATGGTTAAATCTAATGGATCTTGCACTAATTTTGTACTAGATCGATGATCCAAATTTACGTAAATATTGCACTGCATTTCTACTAAATCTACCCTGTTACGTTTCGATTCTTGTGAATTCGGCTATGTTATTGAGGAAATATTAACTCACTATTAAAAAAAATGAAGTAGCGAATTCTTCTCACCTTTTACGAAATCTAATTTGGGAAAATACTTATAACTCATTCGCGAAGATGTGAATTCCTACGCAGTAAAATTTTAGGGTTTTCTCAATTAGATATGGAAGTTATCAGTTTTTACCCCATATTGAAACAAATGACATGCAGTTTATTATCCCTTAAAGATGATATTCTGACAAATAGCAAACTGCAATATTGCAAGCAGAGCTCCCTCCTCTTTTTTTTTTTTCTAGTTTTACTAGGTACCAATTTGGTTTTTCTTCCGATAGGACAGCAGTTGAGGTTGGCTCGTAATTTGTTTTTCAGCGCTATAAATGCTTTGGATTTTCGGACTACAAAATCCCCTTTTAATTTTTATCTTATACTCCGTATTTCTGGACTCAATTTCAGTAAAGAGTGAGGTACCTATTATAAGAATGTAGTTTGTTTCCCTGTATCCTGGAATTCCCGAATACTAAATGCTATTTATGCACTCATGACTGTAAATTTAAATTCTGCGCAGAGAAAACATTCTAACTAGCTACAATTCTTGTCCTAATTTTACGATTTTTTCATTCTTTTAACGTTGGGATTTTCCTTCGTAGTCTGTTGTCGTCTGCTTTTCGTCCTAAATAATAAGGCTTGTATTAGCGCTACTTTACACCGTTTTTTTGAAGTCATGCACAAAGCTACTGTAATTTCTACTGACTCTTTTGCAGGTACTTCTGTCACCATAGTACCTACCTACTAATATCTAACGCCTTCACTAGAGGAGATATCATTCCAATCGAGTTATCGTTTGCCTGTGGAAAATAAATCTAGCAAAGCAGTAGGTATTCGTAAAACGTAACAGCAGTTCCTAGGTAAATAATACAATATATATATTAATACTAGAGAGCACTGTGAGAGCGCATACCTCTACCAAGCAAGGTAACAGTAAAGGCAAATTCAAATTGATTCTGAGATCATGTTTTTCTTCGTATCAACACCAAAATCTAATCACTTGTGCCTTTTGATAATATTAAGAATTCTTGTAATTTTCATGAAGATTCGTTCATAACTTTTTCAGTTATGCTGCTGAGAAACATTATGACAAACATAAGTTAAACACACAAACAGACCAACCGATCATCACCAAAATATAATCATTTATGTTTCTAACATTAGTAACAACTCCTGTAAATTTCATCAAGATCCATCCATAACTTTTTGAGTTATTGTGCCAACAAGCATAAAGTCAAACATAGCGATAAATAAACGAACGAATCAACAGATCATCCCAAAAATTTTGTTATTTACTCTTCATATTATACCCAACAGCTCATGTAAATTTTATGAAAATATACCCATTACTTTTCGAGTTATGGCCTTAAGAAAAAATAGCAGACAAACAAACAAACAAACAAACAAACAAACAGATTATCGAATTTTCACCAAAAGTTAATTATTTGTTACTGTTAACATGCCAAACAATCCCTTTAAATTTCGTAAAGATCAGTTCACAACTTTTGGAGTAATCTTGGCGACGGACATTCACACAAAGAGACCGACAAATGCGACAAAAACATAACCTCTTCGGCGAAGGTAGGTAATAAAATTATGAGATTAATTTCTTAACGGATAACAGTTGTCGGTAAGCAGTTGCTAAAATACCCACCTTTATTTTAGTTCATACTTGTGCCATTCTCGTCATTTCTATAAACAGACATCGTGCTTGCACGCTTGCCGAACGTATTTTGACGACAGTACCAGATTTGGCAAAACAAAAGTACCAGATTTTAACAAAAAAGTACCAGATTTCTATTTCTTATATTATGCCATTAAAATAGGTTGAAAACTATGAAAATAATAAGGGTATGACATGATTGAATACTAACCAAAGGGTATGACGTGATTGAATACTAACCAATATTTCTGCTTAAGCTTGGCACTCAGCTCGCTACTAGGCACATAAGATGTACAATTCACATCATGAAGGAGACTTTTGGAGTAGAGGAGGGCATTTATTGTAGTCGTAGGCACTTTAGACATATCCTTTACTTTGATGTTATTCAAGACAGAAATTTTTCTCTCAGCGGCAGCCGATGAATGGGATAGCGAGAGGAGCTATAACATGAAGTTTTAAAGAATAGGGGTGTTGAGCTTCGTCTGCACATTTTACCCTGGAGCTTCACACCAAAATTTATCTGGCATGGTAGCATCTGTTATGTCAACAATCGGTTGAAGACCAAGTTCTCTCCATTCTCTATTAAGAGCTTCTAGTTGATTTTCTGCGATATATTCACTACAATACCACCACAACCGAACGCTGCATTGTCGACGAGTTAACTGGAGTGTGTTAACTTTGGCTTGCACAGTTGCACGGGCAGAATTGCTTGGCGGGGTTGTTTTGAACCAGTTTCATACGAGTTCACAACGAGAATCAAACTGCTTTACACTCAGCGCTAATCAGAAGGATGCCATGATGGTAGCACGGGTTGGTTGCATAGTTTGAATTTAGGTACTCGATACGATCATGGAACAGGAGCTTATGACTATCATATGGCAATGTCTAATCAAAAACAGAATGATTTAAAAAATTGTTGAATATGACAATGTTTAGTTTATATATTGTTGATAATTTTTTGCGAAAGACTGCGAGAAAAAAGTACCACATTTTCACAGCGGCGTACCAAATGTACTCCACCATGCAAAAGTAGCAGATCTGGTACTATAGTACCAGGTTTGGGAAGCCTGCGTGCTTGTGCCTTCACTGCGTCTGGGATCCGTTTTTCACAGTTTGGTTTAGGAAAAAGTTCTCTTTGCCTCGGCTGCAGTGGGCTGAGCGTACCCGACTTCGATGGTACCGCACTGTACTCAAGAGTTGCTGCGCTTCTCTCAGCCCAAGAATTGGTTGTGCAGAGCACTCGAGAAGCATGAATAAAATGGTCTCTGCCGTCACTGCTCTGATGTGCCAACAATGCCAACAATGGCTTTGTTTTGGTTGCTTGTTTGGCCCATTACCTCCTCAATTGGGGGGAGATCTGCGGGCTGCAGCGGCCTGCATATCTGCCTGCTTGGGTGGGGGTGTCAAAGGTGAGACGAGGGTGTGGTAAGGGGGAAGGGGGCACACTGTCTGATGTGGGTGCTTTCATCATCCTTGGAAGGTAGTACAAAAATAGGCTATGTAAGAAGCAGCGAGTTGGAGAGGTTTGGTGGTAGGTGTGTACATAGAGTTGAGGGTAACAAGATAGATACTAGGTGTACCTAAGTCATGTAAAGTTGTAGGTAGGAAGTTAGGAGACCAGCCTATGTGAAGGTTACAATGTAGGTGAGTCGTTTGAACGGTTTTGCTTGTATTATCGATCGGAAACTGGATGAGAAAAAGGCAGGTGCTTAATAATGTAGTGTGTCGCAGCCACTAAACAGCAATAGCTGAAAAAAATTAGAAAGGCATTGAAGAATAAATCGGGAAAATACATGTGAAAATCATAGATGGAAAAGAACACGATTGACCCGAGATTTAAAAACATTCAATCTGCTATACAGAGCCATTCAGCCTGTTCCATAGCTCGCTATAGTGAAACATAAACAACCACTGATACTGGGCAGTGCGTGCCATTGGAGGCTGAAGAGCAATCGTTTGAAGCGCAAGAGATCCACGAGTGCGCCTCCGGAGCGCATGCGGAGCGTCAGTTTCGTGAGATTTGATAAAAGATCTAAAATTACTTCAGCATAAATGCGTCTAACTCTTAAAATAAAGAGCAAGGCAAAAATCGCTAATCGTAAAGTAATTTTATTAAGATACATGAAATTATCATTTGATAAAGTTGAACGTTTCGGACAAACTGTCCATCTTCAGCAAATTCTGTAAAACAATAAACGAAAAATTTACACTACAACGAATCAAAAATCAAATTTATAAAAGCTAATCCTAAAAATCAAGGTCAGAGCGAAGACAATTGATCTAAAATATATTTCTATTAAAATTTGGTGCATATGAAATTTGTTCCGATTACTTATCTTTGCATAATGAATTTGATTTTCTAAAGGATTATTTTGTGAGAAATGGGTATCCGCTGTATTTTGTTCATGACTTCATTAAGAAATTCTTAGACAGTAAGTTCTCTCCTAAAACTGTAGTGCTGGCCGCAGAGAAAAAGAAGATTTTTGTCTCGTTCCCTTTCTTCGGCCCTCAGTCGAAGAAATTGAAAACCGATTTGATATCTCGAGCAAATAAGTATTTTATGTGTGTTGACCTTCGAATTGTTTTAGTGAACAATTTTAGGATTGGAACAATGTTTTCGTTTAAAGATAAGCTACCTGCCCATATGCTCTCCTTTATTGTATACCAATACTGTTGCCCATCGTGTGGGTCTGCGTACGTTGGATCTTCCACACGCGCGCTGAGGGTTAGAGTGTTTGAGCATATGGGTAGGAGTTTTAGAACAGGTAGTCCCTTAACCACACCGTCACATTCAGCAATACGTACGCATGCAGAACAGTGCAATACCCCTATTTTATTAGAAAACTTTTCCATCCTTGGTTCTGCAAATTCCTGTTCCGACCTCCGAATGTTGGAGTCACTATTCATTTCTAAGCTCAGTCCAAACCTCAACGACATGCAGTCATCATACCCCTGGAAAATAGCTCCCCATTAGATGACTTTTTTCCCCTGTGGTGTATGCTTCTAGAATAGTAGCATATTTTGAAAATACCAGTGCATCATTTGTTAATGTTTGTTATTTCAGATTGCTGATGATGACCTTTAGGGTCGAAACGTTCGAACCAAATTTTAATAGAAATGTATTTTAGGTCAATTGTCTTCGCTCTGACCTTGATTTTAAAATGGTGTCGCATTCTGCAACCAAATTTGATGAGTAGAATTCTAATCCTAAAAAGCGATGCAATTCTATGAGCATTTAAAATTATAACGAGAATATAGAAAAAATACAGAGCCATGGACTAATACAGAAAACGAATAAAATAGAAACTAAAAAAAGTGCGGAGTGACAAAGAAAACATGATGGGGGGAACTAATAGTTGGCATCGCTTTTTATGATTAGGTTTTATAAATTTGATTTTTGATTCGTTGTAGTGTAAATTTTTCGTTGTATTTTTTTACAGAAATTGCTGAAGATGGACTGCTTGTCCGAAACGCTCAATTTTATCAAATGATAATTTCATGTACCTTAATAAAATGACTTCACGATTAGCGATTTTTGCCTTGCTCTTTATTTTGATAAAAGATGCGTAGCTAAGCAACGTTACGCCAGTACCTACTCAAGGTTGTGAATGAAAATCCAATTTACAAATCAGGGCGGGCGTGGTCTGGTGAACAGTCTTTCTGACCTCTGAGTCCAGCCCAGCCAGTGGCCGACTTCAGCAGCTTTGCCTCTCATTATATCCAACTTCTATTGGCTCCTGTGACAAACGAGTGTCCGGCTCCGACGCCTGGCTCACCAATATGTCCGATTCTACCGACTGCGGCTCCAACTCCGACTCCACCGCCCTGACACAAATCAGAAGCGCGAGATATACTCTGCCTAGAAGCTACAAATGGGGCACATGCAGCAGCCGCCGCTCGGACCGGATGACAATATTCCACTGCAAACAAAAGCAAACTCCAGCAGCTTCTGACCAGAAGCCCGGGTCAGCCTGAACCCTTGTCGCCTTGGGCCTAATACTAAGTCTGGGACATAACACAGAGACGGCTGCACTGCTAACGTTGTTCAAATGTTAACTGATGCTGAACCCACACCATGCGTCTGTGTACTCAACTATCGGTGGATGTGCAACTCGCACGCCGTATCGATTCCGCAGGCAAAGTCTGTAGCTAGGATACCCTGGGAAAGTGCTTGAGTGGGACGACTTGCGAGCTGAACGTCCGCTGGTAAGTTGAACGTGCGATTGCATTGTGTGGCCCCGGCATGACTGACAATGGTGACTCCCAAGGTTCGCTTCCTTCACACCTTATTGGCAACACAACCAGAGGTCTGAGTCGAATGTGTGGGTAACATTTATGATAGCAGGTGAAAAAGTGGGTGACTCATGGCGAAAAAGGCAGAACGTGCTGTGTGGATTGGTAGAGTTCAGTGTTCATAGGTAAGTAGGTAGCTGGATGGCATGAAGGTAGCTGGATGGCATGAAGGTAGCTGGGAATGTAGGAGGCATACGAATCTGGAATGGTTAGTAGGCAAGTAGACAGATAAATAAAACATACAAGATAGGTTGGGGAAGGTAGAGAGAGAGATGGTAGATTGATGTGTCAGTTCATGATGAGTGGGTTATTAGCTATGTAGCGATGGTGGCAAGCAGTGGCGGAAATAGTTGGGTAATGAGACTGTAGGAACAGAGTAAAGTGGAACCATCACATAAATTTTGGAGATAAAAAGTATTGCAATATCTGGAATAGAAGTAGGTATTATTATCGAGGGGATTTCATGACCCAAATTGGATCGGTTGAGCGATGTTCAGCTCTACACTCTGGCGCCGGGTCACATCCCGCGACCTAAGGCTCAGAGCACTTTGCGAATGATGTGC
>LQNS02276930.1:2972108-2986146 GCA_001587735.2 Parhyale hawaiensis | reverse complement strand
ATCGATCGAACACAGGTAACACTTGTGAGGAACGTATTCTAATTAACTTCGGCCATGACACTTCTATGGCTCCGTCGCTCATTGTTCCCATGTTTGCTCGACTGCCTCCTGCACGTGTCGTAGGATACGTGCACGTCTCTGCGGCGTTGCCTTTAATTAGCGGAACATTTTAATTACCCATAGGAAAACTGTGCGTGTAGACATTCGGTAGTACCGTACTTAGCGTATTGTTCCGTCTATGCGTTTGACTGTTTCCAGGCGCAGAGAAAGCTGTCTGAGTTGCGAACTTTTTGTACATAAGAATTAAGAATTTAACATTCCAGTGTCAACTTTTAACAGCATGATTTGTTTATCTTCAGATACATTAAAAGTAAGGGCTTCAATTTTTCAAGTTAAAAAGTTGAACTACGAAGACGGAAGTGACACCCTTAAAACGAGTGACTTCTTTTTCTCCAGAATTGATTTATTTATGTAGTCCCTACCATTCTCAGTGCACTTTTGCCAACGATGAACGAAAGCCTTGATGCCTTAGGCGTAAAAGTCTGCACCTGCCTAGGCGGTCTATTTTTTCATGGCTGCGATTACGGCATTGTCGGGAAATGCTGCCCACGTAATGCGTCCTTCACAAGTCCGAACAAGTGGAAGTCTGTCGGTGCCAGGTCGGGACTACACGGTGGGTGAGACGGCACCGTCCAGTCAAACTTTGTCACGCATTCCGTGTTCTTTAAACTTGTGTGTGGCTTGCTGTTGTGTTGCCAGCGCTATGTTTCCCTTTTCTCTGGCCTTATACCGGCAATCTGGGCCTGTAGCTTTGTCAACGTTTCAACCTAACGGTTAGAGTTCACAGCTGCACTGTTTACAAAAAACACAGGAGGATGATCTTCTTCTTGTCCCAGAAGACGGTGCACTTAGTTATCCGGAGTGATGCCCGTGCATGGACGTCCGGACCGCACTTTGTCGCTGTCGCCACTCTGAAATAAACGAATCCATCTTCTAACTGTCCTTACATCAATAGCATCGGCTTCGTAAACGTTCACCAGGCGCCGATCAATGTTGATTGGTTCAATTTTTTTTCTGCATGGAGGAATTCGATGACGCATCTCTGCTTCTGACGCACGTCCATGACAGTGATTGTTGTCACAGACTGTCACACCGTCAATATCTGCGACAGGGAAATAAAACTGTCAGGTCATGAGTGCATAAGTTCAGTCATCATAACAATGCAATCTACAATCCCCTCGGATCCCCTAGGCGCAATGAAAAAATAGGCATTACTTTTGGAATGACCCTCATAGATTTTACGGTATGTTTATTTGCACAGCCAAGTGCGTTGCATACAGATACAGAAAAGGTTGCTCTGAATACGAACTTTTTCTGTGTCTTGTGCTTTACATTCCAATGTCAGTGGGCGGCCAGGCGTGCTGCATTGAGGTGTATCAGATTTGTATCCAAGGAAAAGAAATTTCTGTGAACTAGACCCTCCAGTAGCTACCTGCCTATGCGCTTTCCAGTGTGCTACTTCCTGTCCCGCCAAAAATTGCCTAGCAGATGGGCCTCTACTAACACCTATGCCAGGGTGTGCTGCCCGGCTATAAGTTGTCCCAAAGTCCCAACCCCATCAAAAGTTGACTGGGTGACAAACTTTTTTTGTGTACTGCACTTGACATTCCAGCGTCTGTCCACGACCAGATGTGCTGCGTGCAGACGCACCAAAAGTTACACGGGAGACAAACTTTTTTTCTTTACAAGCCGCTCCCGCGCTTCATTGAGAATCTGCAGAGATATGGACCTCCTTGTTTGGCGCGGCTGCAGGTCCCCGGCGGCCTCCCTCTCCCTCTGTACAAACCAGTTTGTGCCGAACGTGTTGTCTATAGCTACGAATGTATGTGTGTGTGTTTACCTGCCCTGCTGTAATGCATGCAGCTGCTGCAGAGCTTCGTACACCTGGCGAATCTTAAGTATACCGTTCGTAAGTAGCTTTTTACGAACAGGGGTGTTGTCCTGAGGCTGTAGCCCCCTTAGGATGCCTGGAATTTGATGTAAGAGTTTGTAACCGTCGTTTTTGGGGATCTGTAGTTTCCACAGAGTTTAAGCGATTGCTTGTAAATCTTCTGTTACGCTATTACCCTTTCTTAAAACCTCTGTTTACCTTTAGATCTATCACAGAGGTTGCTGTCGACGATAGGTAATAAAAGTCTGAACGTAGACCGGTCATACATCTGTCACACGCAACTAGGTACCTCATGTCAGCTGTCCCCCGTCCGTACTGAGACGACTGTGTGGCACCTCTCACCGTTGTCCATATCTTAGTAGAATGCCCCTCGACACACCACATCGATATGATCCTACACAGTCTAGCCAGCTCGCTTGTGCTGGAATCCATGCTTTGTGACGACGCTTCGATATCCTTGTATGCTGGCCTAGGTATATGATCTTCGTCGACAAACTGGCATTTATGACGTTATCTAAACCATTAGTACTGGATATATCGATGTAGGTATATAACTTACATAACCTAAGAAGCCTTTTCCTATTCTTCATTGTGTTTTTCTGACGGCTGATTTCCAGCCTCCTGTAATGTCCGCACGCGAGACTTCACCGAGCGCCACTGGGTGGCTCGCGCTATAATTTGGGTGCGGTGGTTAAACCTGGAGCTTAATAATAAGTGATAATATTTACATGTACATAGACCTGTCACGTTTGTAGCTGTTGTATGCAAAATAGAAGTTAACCACGCCTGGAGCCGTGCAATCCTCTGGTGCCAACCGATATCTATCTGCAGCACGATTCAGTGCTTGTGGATTTCCCATTTGGAGTGTGCGGTATATTGGCTTTACCTCTATTTTTATGGTTGTGATTTTATACAGGTGTACCGATACTATTGGTAACAGAAGCAAAAATAGTGTTGGTACAACTTCACTTTTTAATTTTAGAGATTATTAGTTGGTGTCAGTTACTTTCAAGTATTTATTTAGTGCCTACCTTACTTCACCCCAGTACCTGGGGAGATAGAGGGGGGGGTGGGGTTACCCATGCGGCTGCAGATGCTGCAAAAGTTCGAAAAAAATCGCAAAGGCGGTCGTTATTTAAACTCATTTCATCTGAATCTCTACTTTGCTGTAGTTAAGCTAAATTAAAAGGCATGATCCAGTCGCTCGCTTTTTTCAAGAGAATCTAATCCGGTTAGCTTTAGTTGGTTTGCCAGGATTTTCCTTCTTGAGCGTTCAGTTTGCTACTTTCGATAGAACCTTAGCCCTTAACCCCAAGTCCACTACGCTCGAGGCAGTCGAAATTTGAATCCTGCTCTAACTCAACCTGCTCTGCAGCAGAAGATACTTCTGTTGTGTTTATAAGATACATTTTATGTACGAATCAAGTTATTACCTCCGCTAAAGAGGTTATGATTTTGCCGAGTTTGTCTGTCTTGCTGTTTGTCTGTCTTTACGATAACTCAAAAAGTTATCAACGGATCTTTACGAAATTCACTGGGATGGTTAGGCATATTCAAAGTAACAGATTGTTAACTTTTGGTAAAGATCCGTTCAATCTTTTGCTCCTTCGTTTATCTGCCTCTTTTTTTCTGTGTCATCATAACTCAAAACGTTATTGACGGATTTTCATGAAATTTTCATAAGTTGTTGGGTATATTACGAAGAGTAAATGACAAAATTTTTGTGAAAATCTATTTCTCGATTTGTTGGTCTCTGTGTTTGATTTTATGTTTGTTAGCAAGATAATTCAAAAAGTTGCATACGGATCTTTATGAATTTTATGGGAGTTGTTGGAAATGTTAAAAGACATAAATTATTAAATTTTGGTGATGATCGGTTTATTTCTTTCAATTTTTTGACTAATGTTTGTCAGAATGTTTTTTTTAGCAACCTAACTAAAAAAAGTTATGAATTTAACTTCGTGCAATTTGTAGGAATGGTTGAAAATGTTGAACAACACAAATGATCAAATTTTGGTGACGATCAGTTTGTCCGTATGTGTGCTTCACCTATGTTTGTCATAATGTATGTTAGAACATTACTCAAAAGCCTACGGACGAATCTTCAAGAAAATTATGGAAGCTGTTATTACTATCAAAAGCTCAAGTGACCAGATTTTAGTACTGATAAAAAAATGTTGGTTTCAGAACCAATTTGAATTTTTCGTCACCGTTACTTTGCTTGGCGGAGATATACGCTCGCAGAATGCTCTAATAATACTTGTAAATGCTGGTTTTAAAGTATCATACTCGCAATGTTAGTATTAGGTTATTAAAACACCTATAATTTACAGTGCGCCCTAACACTGCTACAGTATATCCGTGTATGATAATTAATTAATGCTTTTTTTGTTTCTTTTTCTCTCATAATTGACCTCTCATAATTGATGTTCTCAAGTGGCAATCATATTTGCCCAAATGTTAAGTTTTACTGTCTTTGTTAGACGTCGAGATACTTTGCAGGTTGGAGTGGTATGCTGTTCACTGCAGCATGCTAGGATATCCTATGATTTTGCTTTCCTTCTTTTTTTCTGTACTGTTGTGTCTTCGTAAACCCCTGGTTGCTATATACTCTCGCATGATGAGTCCAATATTCGCATGATTTCTTTAGTTGTTTCCTCTTCGTTTTTGCAAAATTTCCTAACTTTTCCCAGGGTCTTCTAAACCTCAGGCTACTGTGAGCTTCAACATAATTACCCAAAGTCACATGACATCCTTAGTTTCATTTTATCAGAATTAGTAGTTTTGCCCTGCGCCTCTCATCGTATATCCTCGGCTCCACAACGGCCGACTGGCCGCATTGCTTACCCTGATTTGTGCCCCCCTTTTTGGCGCCTTTTTTCTTTGGTTCCTAAGAGTCTTTTGTGCGGGCGCTGTGTAGGTTTTTAGTCGCATTGAGCTCAACACACGAGCTTAATTACGGCTGAACCGACGCCCTCTATTGACTGCTTTACTGCGCCATTGCTTTCCCTATAGTCGAGTGCGTGCGTAACCATGATACGCCTGTAGGATACTTAATTATTGTTTTTGCTTGGAAATGTTCGTGCTAAACTCTTTGAAAAGACCATTATCTCGCTACACAGTAATACACTTAGTTGTTTGCGTGTTTGTTTGGTTGGTCTCTCCATTTCAAGTCTCGGGCGTAGATGTGATCTGAAGAAGTAGCTATATGTACATGTATATCTCTCGACCTGCTAAAGAACCACGTGTAAAATGATTAAAAGCTCGCACGGCTTTTTCAAAACAATAATGATATGTAAGTTGGAGCAAACAAAGAGAGGGCATCCTTGAAGTAATCTTGTCTGTTGTCAGTTCGCCACAACGCGCGCCGTTATATATTTGGTTGAGAAATAAATCGGGCTTGTTTTCACAACTTTTTACTGCCTAATTTTATAGTGTAATATTGAACAGGACTTATACATTAGCTAGCATTCTAATCTCTAGTGTTGTTGATAACCTCCTTCAATCTTTCATTGAGCTTCTCGAAATTTCGACCATAAGAATCTTCCTGTTTTCCAGATAACGCATTCGTCCACTCAAAGCACTCAGTTCCTCATATTATTGTTAGATGCGCCGCGTAGTGCATTTGTTGAACACGAACTTCGCATTCATAGTTTTGTTGCGCTGAAGCACTACGGTACCTACGTAATGGATTATGTCTTCTCAGTCCCACTGTTCACGAAACATGATTTTTCGAGGATGAGTTAAGGTCTTGTTTTACGTGCGGAGTCGCTAGTCAGTCATGGCTGCTCCATTTTTTACGCTACTTCTTTTTGACGTGGAACACCCTTTATCTTCGCCAATAACATTGCGGCAAAGAAAATGAGGCTTGTGACCATGCGTTAAGCGATATCGAGTGAGCAAACTGGCGGAAAACGTGGAGTGTTCATTTCTATTGATGTCGCTCAAAGCGCGTGGCACTCATCGCCAAGTTATTGAACCTTGCTCATTCAGTGAAGGCCGTCCATCACAGTTTTTTTTTATCACAATTCATATTTCCTGCCAATTCTTTGGGCGTCTGGCGTGGATCTGAACTTGGCTTAATTACTCCTCATCAGACTCAATTGGTCGACCGGAGCATGACCGTCCCTCATCTCAGACTTCCCAATTTTATAATGTGAAAAGCAGCGCCGGACGGTAGGTACTATGAGGCATTAGCGCTGCTTTCCCATGCGCGTCATGCACAAATCTCAGGAGCAGCTTCAGCGACGTTAACGTATCCATTAAATGCAAAATAACCGAGTGGTGTCGACAATGCTAAGTTGTGCGCATTGTGCGCATTCAAAATTATAATCTGAAAATGAACCAATAAAAATGAAATTACACAAAATCAAATATGGCATCTATTAAAGCATTAAATGTTCATAAGAAAGAAATTATTCGCGAATGTGTTTGGTTTCTCCATGTGTTTTAGTTATAAAGAACGTTTACAAATTATTCTTCGACTAAAATATTTTTTTTTTGTCCCTGAAATCACATTGATTTTCATCGAATCTTTGTTTTCAAGACTATAGACGAATAGCAAAACGTTTTTGGTAAAGTTATACGCACTACTACTATGCCATATTCGCACCACGCGTGAGGCAGGAAGATATATTATAATCCACACAACTTCCTTGTAATAGCTGTGGACCGTTTGAGAGGTTGGGGTGTTTCGTGAGGACTTAGTGCAGGTAGAAAGATATGATGTCAATTTTCAGTTAGTGTCGACATAGTGATAATTAAATATACCAATGCCAGAAAAAGCATGAGATTTTTCTATTGTAGCAATAGTAATTGTATGTACATGGTAGAATTAAAGAATTTTGAAAAGAAATTAAACTAAGACAATTGGGATGCCTTTTCACGAAACGTCAATTTTATGCTTAGTCGACTTTATATTTAAGTTAAGTATTTTTTAGACATAGTAATGTGAAAACGTTCTGTGTAGACATGGTAAAATGAAGATGTTCTGTGAAAATGATGATGTGAAAATGTGTTAAATAGAGTAAAATTAAACTCCAATATTAAGGTATGGTAAAAGTAAAATGTGTTGTAGACATGTTAACTGAAAGTAGTACTACGCATTGGGCAGTTGCTGGAATTTGTTGAATACAGGCCTTTATGTGTCATTTACATTTTCTACCTTCACGGCACCTCATGCCACTAGTATGTCTCCAATAATCATAGAGAACCCACTTTTTTAGCCCACGTTCTTTTTCTTTTGTGTGTGTCAACCGAGCAAGTGTCACAGATTCCGTGGCTAACTCGGGGACTATTTGTAACGATTTATGTTCTTTTTACGCGCGCCGAACGTACGGGGTTATGTGTGTGTCACGCCGGCACCCAGGCTCACTCTGTCTCTTGTACTGTGACGTGCGAGAAACACTTGTTGTCGCCTCAGTTAATTCCGTCTTTTCACTTAAAAAGTTGGTTCTTCTAATTTTTTTTTATTATTTTCATACACAACGCAAGTACTTTTTGTGCTGGGACGACGCTAGATAATCGTATGTTCAACTTGTGAGCGGCTGTTCAACTCTCAAGTAGTGCATGCTATATCAATATTACTGAGTTTCTCTGTGTTTTGGGACAGCGTGCGAGCTGAGCATGAGCCCATAAGTTGAATGTACGATTGTGTAATGTGGCTCCGACAGAACTAATGGTAGTAACTGGGAGTCCAATACTAATTATCGTAAACGAGGGAATCCAGTTGTCTGCGATGACACCGAAAAATTTGCATCTGTAAATCTTTATCGTTCGCGTGCATGGCTAAATTTGTGTCCAGACTAGAACTGCAGTTTTGCTAAAACGGCACAAAGAAACTGTGGGTGGTGAATGCCGCAGTGTCTCAGGCGTACTCGCTACTCAGATACGCTACACAATATGAGTCAGACCCTGGCAAAAATTTTGCCGCGTGTCCGCTGTAACACTTCGACCCTTTAAGTGCATCTTCTGGAAGTGCAGTTCGACGCGATTGTTCCTGAAGAGTTTCGATTCTATGCCTATTTAGCGTACATGAAAGGGTACACAAATAGGGCCTATTTAAAAAATTGTGTAAATATATGCACATTTGTGTTAGTATTTTATAACTTTAATAGTCATAAAATACATCTATTCATATATTACCTATTATTTACCAATTTACTTACCCAAATATCAAGTGCCTACACTTTAGGACTGGCCTTTGAAATTACTGTATGTACTGTTGAAATTTGCAGCGCAAGCGACGAGTATGTTCTTAACGAATACAGCATGTAGAACCTACCTGTTATAGATCATACATACCTACTTGCATTTTGTAGACTATGCAGTTCTAGATTCGCAGTAGGTTCAAGATAGGTATTTAGTTTTAGTTGCAGGTGCCCGGTACAGGTGTTCGTGAATCAAGAGTACACAGGTACATGGTATCGGTTCATAGAGGAGTGAGTGTAAGCTCTTTACCCCACTCACACAAACAGTAGCTAAACTTCTACCCAGTTTGCCTACAGTTCTGAACTATATAGGTGACTATGATATGGTTGTCTCTTTATTAGAACGATTCTGAACATTCTGGAGCAGTTATACTGTGAATGCTTTTCGCCACTCTGCAGTTACTTCTGTCGAAGGAAATATTTATGCACCCTTCTCCGATAATACTGCATAATCACCCATAATTTTCTGATTGAGATGGTGTTTTCATAATGTGCTCTACATGACTTTGATTATTGCATTATTGAGAGCGTGACCGAGGGATAGACAGACAGAGGTCTGAAGGTATCTGGTGTTCACCCTGCTTCAGTGAAGATTAATCTAATCTGCTGCTTCAGTCTTCATCGTTCGATTCTCCGCATCGAATTGAGTTTCAGGCGTCGATTGAAGGCCGGTTACGCTTGGGACTGAAGGAGAAGCAATCGTCGCAGTATTGAGTCTTCGTCCACGAGATGAAATTTTTGGCTAGCTGAAGCGTAATCGGTTTGTCATTAACGCCTGGAACTCGATTTAATGTGGCGAATCGAGCGATTAGGATAAATGTTTTGCAGAAGTTGAAGCTATTCGGATTAGAGTATCCCGATCGAAGAAGGCCTGCGATATATATATATATATATATATATATATATATATATATATATATATATATATCCGTTCTCCTTAGAACATACTATGACGTATCTTTATCTGTTATAGCTAAGTACCTTTTATTTTGATAATAGAGGAATTATAGCCAACCTTTGCTAAGCGACAATGGTGTTGTATAGGCAACAGTATGGTGTGTCTGTGTGTCCGCACTGCGCTCCCCGCGGGGCAGTGTCTATTCGTTGCTGAGGGCTCAGTGCATGTCAGAGTGTTAGCGCGTTACGTTGTGCTGTGCTTTGGGCTGTGACTTCCCGCTGTGGCTTCCGTATTGAGTACAGCTGATGAGAACACACGTTGCATAGTAAACAACATTCGCTGTTTCGTTATTTGCACTTCCTATAAAATTTTCCATATATGGGTGCTGGCGGCCCGATCCGTCAATAATGAGGAAGGTCGGAGGTCATTGGAACCAGCGGCCTTGTTTACTGATAATCCTGGGCCGCAAGTGTTCAGGTGCCCACATCTGATAGTAAATGGAACTATAGATTTTCTTCATGGTCGTCTACGGTCGGTAAATACTGTAAACTGTATATTAATCCTGCAGCTGGTCTATACTGCACTCAATATAATGGTAACTTAAATTTAAATATGCACAGTAAGTCAGTAACAGTGCGTCGCTGATTTACTAACTTTTTTTATTGTTGTAAAATGGCGTATGAAAAGTACACCAATCCCTGTTTTACACTTTATTCTGTCTGTTTTATAGCCATAAATCGCATTTTGTAAACTACAATATAATATGTCCGGTTTTTTATCACTCTTGATAAAAGCCATGCGAAAATTAGGCCAGGTAGGAGACTGTACCTAACCATCCTGTCAAGCTCTGATATAAACTAAATGGTTAAAAATAGTCCAGGTTGCAGATGATAGCATAAGTATACGGTCAGCTTGTATCTTTACGCACTCCTTTCTTTGCCAAGGTTGAAATCCAAGCACTGGAGACATATCTGCAGCTTCTCATACGACTCTCACGCAACCTGATTCTTTTTTATTACCAACAAAAATTGCGTCGCATCAGTTATTATTCCAAATTGATTTCCTTCACTTACAAAGTTTTTGCTTTTCGCTGATGATATTACGGCGTAACCAATATTATGAGCGGATTTTTCTTCATGCCAGTGAAAGACGGAAAAGTTGCGCTCCATAACAGAAAAAGTTCATCTCTTGGGTTAATTCAAGTCATGTCATTTGCAACGGTCGGGTTCGCTATTGTAAGAAAGGGTATTTCATTAAGACGGCTCGAAGTTAGCAGTAAATAAAATAGTGTTATCGGTGAAAATTTATTGATTTCTCTATTGGATCATATTATGTGATTCATGGCAATTGTGTGTGAAAGATAATATCGTCAAAAATGTCCGCCAATTAAGGCTCCAGCGGTACACCTGCAATCGATGGTCAATAGTTTTGATGACGTCTCAGCATAGTTGGTCCTTGATCTCACCAATATGCCTTATTATTTCATCCTTCAGCGCTTGAACTATATTGTTCGCTTGCTGGTATAGACGTTACTTTTTAGATGGTCGCTAAGGAAGAAATCTAAAGGCGTCGAGTAGCACGATCGTGGTGGCCAATTGACTTCGCTGTTTCGAGAGATGATGCAATATTATTTCACGTAATTTACGTACTAGTTTTGTTATAGTCTTTTATAATTATGTGAGAGAAATCTGTTCTGTATTTTCCTGTTTTTGATATTCAATATTGTTAACCCCTACAGTTTGGTGTTGCATTGATTTACGAGACTTCCCAGCTTTTTTCGTACTCTTTCATTTTAATTGAAACACAACGTCACATTTCACGGGAGGGCGGGAGCGTTGCCATGGCAACGGTATGGCCTGTTGCCATGGTTACAAATCTCTTTCGTAATCGGGCTGATGTTTTTTTTCTCGTTGCCGGCGCATGCAAACATTAGCGAGAGATAATGGTGTCCCTTCGGGGGCATTTATGTTCTAATTTCCGGCATAAAATAAGCAAGACGGGCATTGAATACGGACGTGGGAAGGTTGATCTTCCTGTTGTTTTTAAAGAGTGGCTTAAAACAACATTATTACCTCGGACGAGGAGGTTGTGTTTTTATCGGAGTTTGTCTGTCTCTTTGTTTTTCTGTCCTCAGGATAACTCAAAAGTTATGGACGGATCTTTATGAAATCTAACGAGAGTGTTAGGTAGGTATGTGTATTAGGAGGAACACAGGATCCGTTCCATCGCTTGTTTGTACTTTGTTTGTCTACCTCTTTTTTCTTGGTAACATAAATTAAACTGTTATCGACGGATCTTAATGTCAAAATTTTCACAAATTATTAGGTATCTTACTAGGAGCAATCAACTATTTTTTTTTGTGATTGTCTGTTTGCCGTTAGTCAGTTTGTGTCTGTTTGTTATTATGTTTGTCAGTAGCATAACCCAAAAATTTATGAATGGATTTTAATGAAATTTGCAGTAATTGTTAAAAGACACAAATGACCAATTTTTATTGATGATCGGTTCATTCGTTTGTGTATTCGTTGGTCTGCCATAAAGTTTGTTAGAACATACGGTAACTCAGAAAGTTGTTGACCGATCTTCTAGAACATTACAGGAACTCTTAGGCATGTTAAGAGGCACACATGACTTAACTTTTTAATGGTCTAATAGTAATCCTAGTTTCAGGACTAATGAGATTTTTTCATTAACGTTTTGTTGCTTGGAAGAGGTATGCGCACTCAAATAGGGATTTTCTAGTGTGAAATGTGAATGTTTTCGGTGGTATGGCCGCCATAGCTTCCGGGGTAAAATAGGTAAGGCTACCTATCACTAAACACGGATAGAGAAAAGTTTATTTTACTGTTGTTTATATGGGTTCCTTGTACTTTGAAGCAAAGCGGTATTTTGCAATTGAATATCTTCGGTGTTATTATTGCCATACTTTTCGTGACAAAATTGGCAAATATTATACACGGGTATGGTAAGTTTGATGTACATATTCCACTCAATCTGGGCCTCTTATTAAGTTATTGAACTTAGCTCGACCAAATAATACATAGGTACTCCCTGCTCTCATAGGATTAGCATTGATTGGGACGTGCTCTATGTCGGACGCTCGGAGTTGCAGGGTTAATATACATAGCGACAGTTTGGTCGCGCTATAAAATACCGGCGCTATTGCTACAACAATGAATATTATTTTATTGAGATTTTTAAGAGTAAAATCACAAACTGAAGTGGGATTGTCTGAACTCATTCACTTTATCCTAACATAAAACGGACTAAAATCACGTAAGTATTATTAGAAAGGTAATGAAAATAAAGTTGACACTCGGTGCGGTAGTTTAGGGCTGATACCTTAATGAACCGCTCTCCCGCCCCCCCCCCCCACATCCCGAAATTATTATAAGTTTGCTGAAAATGATCATACATTTTTTTTCAACAGCCCGATAAAACAGTTTTTTAGTAGTCTGCCATTATGTATGTGTACTTGGTATATGGTATATATGTTCGTAAGTTATTTGTAACTGATGAGAACTTTTTCTTGAGTTTAAGTATTGCATTTACTCCTGTGAACCAAAGATCCTGCGGCGAACTATGTAGTTAACCCTTTGGCGCCTGACCATGATGTAAGTAAAGTTCGCCCGTCCTGTGCCGAGTTCAGCACCACTTGGTAACTGCAGCATTCTTTATTTTCTACATAAAATGGCTATACTCGTACTAATTCTACCAGTGCGACCTGACCAGACCAATGTTATGAGGGAAATCATTGGGAAAAGAGGTGTTTTATGCGAAAGCGGCAGTACTTGCTGTATGGATATGGCAATTTTAGCCATATTGATGTTGCCATGGGAACAT
Source organism: Parhyale hawaiensis (assembly GCA_001587735.2). Classification (NCBI taxonomy): domain Eukaryota; kingdom Metazoa; phylum Arthropoda; class Malacostraca; order Amphipoda; family Hyalidae; genus Parhyale; species Parhyale hawaiensis. Next base: position 2,973,245 of record LQNS02276930.1, on the reverse strand, counting down.
GCGCTTATTTCCGCTACTTGGCGAATATGGCGCCGGTAATGAACGCTGCGGCCTCAGTTGAGGGTCGGCTGATCAATGTCTTCACAACGGGCTCCTGACACTAGCAGGGACGTCGAAATTGTTGTTTAATTATTTTGCGATGAGGATTATCCTGCCTTTTCAAGATATGCTCTCTCAAGACCAGTGAGATGGGTGGACGTTCAGGACAATTGAGGGGTCAGTGGACTTGTACTACCCGCTTAGGTGATTTGATTTTGAAAACATGTGCAACTAAGGACGATTTCTGATGGTAATCCTCTTCCTTTAGGCAGAACTGAAATCTTCACGCATTGATCGTTAGGCTCTCATATTGAAGGGAGGTCCAGACAGGGCTGCTGCGTGATGGCCACGGACTTGTTGTGGTCTCGTAAGAGACTTAGATGTTGCAGTGCCCAATCTTGTGATCTGTGATGAGTAAAATAGGCCCAAGATAAAATATTTCGTCGGTCTTCATTCCTGAAAGGAATCCTCAAAATATAGTGAATCAGTTGTTGCATCTTCAGGAAGCCAACCACGGATGTTAGTGTTGTGGAGAATCGTAGCGAAATTCATGGCCGGGTTACCTATGTCGCTCTATCTAGGAATACGGGACATCTTTCTTTTGTGGCCGTTTTCGTATTCCTACTAATGATGCTTTGTTGCATGTTTTCCCTTCTTCCTCGAATTGTTGTTCCCATGTACTTTGAACCAGTGCAGAAGCACCTTCGTGCATGGGATACACGTTTCCTCTAACCCTCTATTTGTACCTCCCATTTCGTGCTTCAGTCATCAGTTATTACCTGTGTCAAAGGAAGCTTACGCTGCTCACTAGTTCAGTAACGCTGAACACCAACTGAACAATGGTATTTGCATTGTTTTCTAAGGACACCCTGACAAACGATTAGTTGGAATATCAAGCAATAGGTTCATCTTCTTCCATCTTCCATCTTGTTTACTCCCATTTCATTCAAAACATTATAATTTGGGGTGGTGCACCCGCATACCGTTTGCGTCCAGTTGAGGTCGCAATAAATGATGTTTTGAGAGTCATTTTGAATGTGAAACGCAATGCAAACAATGTACCTGTTTTATCCGTTAACTCTATGTTTTTAAAACTAG
>LQNS02276930.1:2866332-2892136 GCA_001587735.2 Parhyale hawaiensis | reverse complement strand
GCCATTGCTCAGCTTCCATAAGCATCTCTCCGGCGCCGTTATCGATAAACATAAAGAAATAAAGCTGCACTTGGGCTGCGGACCCCTCCAGGAGCTCGTAAAAAAGACCTGATGCGTAGCCTTAAGGCGTGCGAAGGATACAGCGCTTCTTGATTTACTAGGCATAAAGCTAAGTGCCTTAGCGTTACCATCAGACCAACATGCCCTTAGTGATGCTGCTGCGGGTCTGGGTGTTAGTTGGCAACACCGAGTAAAGTGCATGAGGGTGTGTTTGTCTGCGATGTTGCAACGAATGGCGGAGAAATGGGGAAGTTCTTGCTGGTATTTGGGGAAAAGGAACAAGCGGAAGTAAGAGTGAAATATTTATCTTATTTGAAGAATAACATGGGAAATGAGAATAAACCAGGAAGTGAATGGAGATTATTGTTCTTATTTGAAAGAAAGGCATGTTGAAGTGAGAGTGAATGGAGGAATTGAAAGAGAAACCATTGCTCTCATTTTGGGAGAAAAGCATGTGGAAGAGCGACTGTAGAAGGAAATGACAGAGAAATTATTACTCTAATGTAGAAGTGTAAAAGAAAAATATTCGGATGTGAGAGCGAACGGAAAACGTGAGAGAGATGTCCACAGTACTATTCGTAAGCTGCACGCTTCCGTTCTCAGCTCTAACACCTTGTATCGCTTGCTGGTTCGATGCTCCGCCAGATATTCGAGCTCTTTGCAGATCTTGGTGTGCTGACTCGGCAGTTGTGTGTGCACGCACGGCGCTGTGGCAGAACTGCTTCCCTCAGAGATGAGGAGGGTGGGGGTCTCGGGTCATTAGTTCCTTCCGTCAAATTGGCGCCATAGTTCTTGGTGACCCGAGGGCGACTGCGACTACACTTACTTACCCGCAGCACAAACCAGTGCATGTTTGTTTCCCAGGTGAGGGTGTGGTCTAAGTTGACTTTACCTTTACCTTGAACTGTATTATTCCTTTCTTTCACGAATTAGTTTGCTTCTCTCGCAGTAACAACACTAGATGTAATGTAGCATAATAATCTCTAGCGGCATGCGAAAAATTGTTAAATTTTGGAGGAATACCTACTGCCTTAAATTAACTCTATTTGGTAATTATTGTATGAATTAAAACTTATTTATGCTCGTCACATATATTCGTCTACTTGCTAGAGACTGGTCTCATGTATTGGTCTGCTTTTCTTGAAGCAAGTAACTGGTCTTCTTCACCCGAGACTAGTCACACGTACTTGTCTATACTTTTCTTCAAGCAAGCAAGTCTGCTAATCATTCGTGACTTTGTTTCTGAGCGAACGCATAGTATGCCGATTGACGGTTTTTTTGAGTGCCTCTGTTGCGGTGGAGTCAGGCGTCCTGCAGGGTAGCGTACATGGACCGCTGCTGTTCGTTCTGTATACTAATGACATGCTCTCTTCGCTAGAGAACACGATGATCACCTATGCTGCCGATTCCACTTTGTGTTACCTACCCCCAGCATGCGTAATGTTGTCGCCTATAGTCTCTTAATTGGGACCTGTCGCGCATTAGTGAATGGTGCTCGGCCTGAAGTATGAAACTGGATGCCCGTAAAACCAAATCAATGATTGTCAGTCGGTCTCGAAGACTTGTACCGCATCATTCAGATCTGAAGATAGATGACACTTTGCTTCAGGAGTCTAGCTCCTTGGAGATTTCCGGCGTTGTCTTTGATGAGAAGCTTACTTTTGAGCCGCATATTAGGCTACTGGTGTCACGTGCTTTAGTAAGATTGAGCCCCGGCGCAAGGTAAATTCTGTGTTTGGTGACAAAGAGATAATCCGCAGATGCTTTTATGCTGCCTGTATTGCAGTATTGCTCACTGGTCTGGGATTCAGCTACTGACATTCACTTGCGTCTGCTGAACCGACTTGTTATTTCAGCGAGCAAACTGTGCGCTGAATGTTATCTGGTGAATCTGTCCAATAGGAGTAGGGTGGCCGGACTCTATATGTTTTATAAGGTGTACAACAATGAGAGACATTGGTCTATTCTTCTGCTCCTGCCCTCAAGGTCTCCAGGAGGATTACACGTGCTGCGATTGATGCGCACTCTTTCACTTTGGAAAATGCTAAATGCCGAACTCGTCTGTTTAGGCGGTGCTTCTTGACCTGGTTTGTTTTGGTTTGGAATTCGTTGCCGGAATCGGCTTTCGGTCGTGTTGGCCTGCAGGCGTTTTAGTCAGCTTCTAATGGCTTTTTGTTGAATTTTCTTTAGCTGTGTTTCAGGCTTCTCTGTGTTGCATAAATTAAGCATAATGCTTCATTTGGTTTGTTCTACCTGTCCGTGGTGGCCCGAGTGTGAAGTTTTAATAATAATAAGTTGATGGTCTACTTTACTGTAGGCTAGCCACACATATTCGTCTATACTTATTTTCAAGCAAGTAAATGGTCTTCTTTACCTGAGGCTAGCCACACTCACGGGTCTACTTTTTCCTTTGCTCGTTCCAGTTTCGGAACGAACTAACAAATAGTTTCCGGCGGAAACACAAACAGCGACTGAGTCGCGTGGCGTCGAAGAGAAACTTATAGCTCGTTTAAGTGTCTCGGAAATCAGAACCTTCCGTTACTGTGACAGGAGCCTGGCACGCAGCGGTCCCAGTAAATGGGCCCACGAGGTCCTGGATGATGAGTGAGAGAACTGAACGGTACATTAGGGAAGATCGATTGAATTTATTAAATAAATTCTACTTGGGTCGGCCGGTTTTCTTTTAATTTCGTCGACGCTAAGCTGCTAGTTCGAGTAAACATAGAATTTCTGTTTTTTCGTTTTCGAGCGCAATTCTGAAACATTCGACATTTCAACAAAAAATCGGTGGGAAATTTCGGCGGAATCTATTTTAGTTTAAGGTACTTCATTTTCGATACTAAAATGGAACGAACTTTCTTTCGGTGAACTCAATTATGCCTGGTAACTGGACTTAGAAAATTAAAAGTGACGAATACATATAAGCAGTTGCTCAATATGAGGATGGAATGTGTAAAACATGAAACGCTAACTGAGGGAAGAACACATCGCGAAAGAATTGAGGAATGGGAACGAATGCGAGAAACTAGTGAACGGTGATCCTTTGGATTAAAATAAAGAAGCGGTTTAAGCTTAGGCGCCACACTATACTTGATGGCCCACCCGAAATCTCATATAGGTTGTACGACTCATTGATGCAACTTCGATAAAATACTGCTAATTAACATTGCATTACCTCATGCTAGCAGCAAACGGGGTAATGCGTAACATATCTACCTTGGGAGGCTTTGGACGAAGTCCAGGTGACGTTTCCAAGTGAACTCACGTGTATGGAGTCACGATGATGGGTTCATTGCGCTAAGGCGCAGTTAGCAGCCGAAGAGAGAACCAACCTCGAATTATCTCCACAGTGTCCGTAACCTCTGGCCGCTGGTCTATCCGGTATTATTCTTAAATGAGAATCCAGCAAGTTTTTTAATTCTGTAACTTTCATATGAGTGGCATTCGAATGTGTCCCGACACTTTGTATGGCATAGGAACCAAGAAACAAATTGTTCATAGTTTTGTAAGGAAGGATGTGTTATCAGTTCCAATACCAAATTTGTCAATACATAATTTGTGCCAGACAGTCTTGAATCATACGACAGCAAAATGACTAAAAAATGATAACTAGCTATTGTCTCTCACTGATGGCCTGTGCTCGTGAATGAGTTTCTCGTTAGTAAGTGCCATCTCGAACATATTGGTTTTTGCTCCAGGTTTTTATGTTACCTAGTTAACTAAAAACAAAGAAACAAAGATTGTATCGAACTTTACTGAATTACCCTAAGACTTGACACTGCCCTGACACTGTCAAACTTGACTGTTTTCTTGGCACACTGAGAAGACAGTCTTTCGCCTGTTTTGCGGCGTACGCAAACGTTACCGTCAGAACCTAACTGGCTAAACTTGGATTCGTCTCTGCAGTGAACTGCATCCCATTGTGCGTCGGTCCGGACATGTTCTCTCGCAAACTCCGGACGTGCCTTTTGGTTTCGCATTGAAACGAATGGCTTCGAAGCATAGACCCGGGCATGCAATCCTGCATTTTGTAACCTGCAAGAAACTTTTCCTTGAGACGTTATTCCCTATCTCTTCACTAAGCTTACGGCAATTGATGAAGCATTTCCAAACGGTCATCTGCCGACATTCTGACAATTTTGCGATCTTCCCTTTCACATGTTATTGGAGGCCTACCATTCTTTGGTCTCGCATCTAACGTTTTAGCTGCGTTATACTTGCTTATTACACGATGAACGACACTTTAGGCCTACGGACAATGTCAACAGTTTCTGAAATTGACTTGCTTTCTTAATGTTGGGCGATAACGAGCTCGTTTTCTGTGAAAGCGTTTTTGCTTGTTGAAGTCGCCGTATTGCTTGACACTAGTTCCAGTGATGTATCGATGCCGCCTTTAATTTCGAGATGCTCTGTTGAGTGCTTTATTTAAAATTAATTAAACAAATATTTAGCTTCGTTCCTTAACATTTGGTCAGGTCTGAATTCATTCGTATCCTTTCATCGTAAGTAGCATACATTAGGAAAACAATTACCTAAATCTTATAACTTTGTAATTAATTTATGCATTATGATCCAATGTTTATTTGGTGAAAAATTCATTACGTTTCATTCGTTACTTTCTTTAGTAATAAACTGATTTTTGTCGGTGTTGTTTCCGTTCCTGATATTGTGGCCGCCTCAGGATGTAGGCTTGTATGAGGTTATTATATTGGGGCATTTTAGCTGGCAGGGGCCTATTTAAAATTACGTAGGCGTATTTGAATTAATTTATAGGCCTGTTTGACAGGCTTATGAAACTCTACAGTACACGTAAATCACTCAGTAAAGGGAAGTGGGTCATATAAAGGTATTATTTCAGGGCATATGATATAGGTATACTGCACTCTTGTACGTACCTACATATGTGGCCCTACATGAGCTTGTATGTGGGATTATAAGGGAGTAAAGAAGTATATATTGCCTACAGGCGTCTAACGAGACGTTCTGGAGTTTTGTCTACATTTATTTGAAATACGCATGATTTTAATATGTTGTTAGAGTCGAACTGTACCTTTGAGATGCTTATTAGGATCAAGCTGTAACTTCATACGCCTAGTAGAATCTAGCTTGATGCCTTTGATAAACCCACTAGAATCTCAAACCAATTACAGCATACTGTATGTGAGTCTATGTCTATTTGAATTTAACAATGCCCTCTATATAGACCTATAAAAGTGTATGAGTCTATCCACCTATCATCTATGAGTGTTTATATGTACCTGTTTGTAAAAAACTATTCCTCGTGTGAGTTCTACAGGTTTATATATATATATATATATATATATTTGAATCTGTCCATGAGTCTCACTATCTAAGATTCTATCTTATATGATTATAACCGCATCTCTTATAATAGAGTCAATAGGCCTATGTGAGTCTGTCTATGAAACTCCAAATTAGGTAGCCTGCCGAGTGTCCACGTTTCCTTCGCCTTCTACTGTTAACGTGATATTTAACGCAGCCATTTCACAGGAACATTAAATTATTAAATTTAACAGGAACACTTAATTACTCCTGTTAAATTCCGGTAATCGCCTCGCGCTGAAGGTTGCGCTGGGTCATGTCCTTGCTGCATGTGTCTCCAAGCTCGGGGAATTCTTTGTTTTTGACAGTTGGGTATATAGTGCATTTAATAGCTTCGGCATCGAAAATAGCATAGTAAAGTTATAGTCGATCTTCCTCTACACGGAGGTGAGTATCGCCTCAAATATAACACATGTTGCCGTGCTGCGGCAGGAAATACCTGCTTCGGAGTGATCGTACAGCACAAAACTTTGAGTTTTGGCGTTGCACGACCACGCCTAAGCAGGTATTTCCTGTCAGGGAAAGCGTGCTATTTTAGGGCAACACGTTTCGCTGAGTACTTAGAGGGTTCCCAATGGGAGATATCTTTGAAGCAGACTCTTAACGTGTGCGCCCGTCGGAGAATTGTTACAAGTGCTAGAAAGCAGTTCATGTATTACACTGTGCGCGAAATAATATTGGTCAATAATTCTCTGTGATATTATTCTGCTCGTGGTTCCATCCACACGACCATCCGTCCGCCCGTCTACCCAATACGTATTAGTATTGCTGTAGGAAAAAGTTGGGGTATCATTGATACCATCTCGGGAACACCAGGTGTTGTATGGGTCAGCGACTTGGGCGCCGGTCATTGATGTAGCTGTGCTGTTTGACTTAAAATATATTTTTACACTTTGTAGATAAGATGGAGGCCCAGGCCTACATGAAGAATAAAATTTGTGGCTTGTGGAATTTTCACAAATCCCGGCTTTTTAATAATAAATCTTAGTGATTGATTCTGAAGACATTTAGGAGATATTGATACCTGTGTATAAGCCAAGTTTATCAAGTATATATTTTTTGAAAGAGCAATGAAAGTTGTTGACAGTTCTTTGTAAATAATTTATGTAGAATATTGCGTTTGAAAGGGCGACAAAAATTTTTCACAGTTTCGTAGAGAAAGAGGTTAATGGCATTAGCGTACTCACGCAGAAACTATATTCAAAGAGTGTTTAACACAGGCAACAATTTACCTCTATGTTGGTTTATATTAGTTAGGTATCGTGATTTTGAGCCTGTCTTGATTCATTTCGTTCAAAAATATTTAACTAAACATTCATGTACAATATTCCTTCAATACTATAGTGAGCAGAGCTCCTATACTGTCTGCGCAAGTGGCCACTCTCCACAGTTAATCGGCCTGTTCAGATTTAAATGAACGGCCGTTTGTCAAAATCTTGCACTAAGCCTAACTTTAATTGGAGATGAACGCTCGCCCCTCAACTCCACATACAAACTGAGGGGATGCTTGCGTTGCCTACACATGCTTGGGGCCTTATGTTCCTGTCATTACAGAGATAAATTCCCAATCAAAAGTTTAAAACTACTTGAAAATTTAAAAAAATAACCATGTTTTAGTGATAAATAAACAAACTCCTTCGACTAGAGATCAGTACCTAATTCCTAAAGGTAAAAGGTGAGAAAGACGAAAAATACCTGGTGCGACAATTTATTAAGAGGTGTACGTATTTGTCAAATAATGAGTTTTTAAGTGGATTGCCTTAGGACCAGGGTACTTTCCGGAGTTTCGGATCAGTTACAAGCTTGCATTGATAGTGTGAAGGTGTCACTATGCCCAAAGTTAGCAAACTCTCCCAGTTAGAACGTTGTCGAATTGTTGAAATGTATAAGCAAGGTTAGTCGCAGCGTGCAATCGCAGCCTGAGATTCACCGCCGTAAAACTGTAATTTACAACTTCTTAAAGGACCTTAACAGTTATGGAACAGCAAAATCTAGTGGTCTACCGACAAACATTTTGCCTGCATTGAGTAGGAGAATTAAACGGGTTGTTTCTCAAGACAGAGGACGGTCTTCCAGGCGAAGCAAGGCACTCACAGATGCTGATTGCAGTTCAATAACCATCAGGCGACACGGCAAAAGGGCATGAAGAACAAAAAGCGTCTGAAAGGTCAGCGGTTGTCTCCACATCGCAAAGTGGCCCGTTTACAGTTTGTTCGAAAGCACCAAACAGGGAACATTGAAAAGTGATTTAAAGTTTTGTTTTCTGACGAAAAAAGTTCTATCTGGAGGGCTCTGATGGTTTCCAACGGTACTGGCATGACAAAGAGATGCCTCCTGAAATGTTTCCAAGCGTCACAGTGATGGAGGCTCCGTTATGGTGCAGTGTGCCTTTTCCTACTGGGGAGCTATGAAGCTTCAGGAGGTAAAGGGGTAAAACAGCTGCTCGTTTTGTCGCTATGTTACAAAAATCATCTTTGTCGACGGATGGCCCTCATTTGTGTGGTGTTGAATGGTTTATCAGCAGGATAACCCAACAGTCCACACTGCTTTCCAGACTATGACCTTCATTCAAGAAAATGGGGTCCCTGTTTTACGTCATCCAGCATGTTCGCCTGACTTAAACCCAATAGAAAATCTTTAGGGATGGATGGCGAGAGATGTTTACGGAAATGGTAAACAATTTATAACAGTAAACGAACTTCGTGATGCCATCTTAAGGAGCAGGGACAACATTCCTCCAACCATCATTCAAATTCTCATTTTCTAGTATGCTACAAAGAATTTTTGAGGTTATCAATAAGAATGGAGGCAGTGCTCTTTACCTAGTCAATTAGTTTTAGCGCAGTGCTAATATGTACATCTTTCTTTTCTTTTAATGTTTCACAACGGTGTTTAATACCCCTTCAGGTTCGTAAACGACAACGAAATTTTCCAGAGAGCTGTACGCGTATTTTTTCATTTCGTTGACTTTTGAAACCTCACTTATTTGCATTTACGAAAACTCGGGCTGCTGATGTTATAAGTGCAGTCGCAGAAGAACTTTGTGCAGTTTTCCACTGAATCAGGAAGTGATTTCAAAAGTGTTGGTCTCAACCTGTAAAGAAACTTCAAGCTTCTCTTAAACTTGTAATACCGAAGTTCTCGCAACTTCAGTGGTCAGTAAATGTGTGTAGTGAACAGACTTACGCTTAGAGTAAATTCACGGGCTATACTGTGTTCTATTAAGGAATCGACGGTAAATTACTACAAATTTATTGCGTACTTTATTTAGTGCCAAGTTTCCAGCATGAATTTGAATGATTCAATGAAAAATGACTACGGTACCTAACAGTTTAATGTACTCCATTAATGATCAAGTTTGTGATACATTGAAAGAATTTACTAAATGGGAATTTGTTGTGCTAACTTAAAGTGTGCTTTGTGTTAGTAAATTTTTAAATGTATGCATCCTAATGAATTAATTGGGTACTTGGGGAAATTACCTTTTTATGTACTGTATCAAAAGTGATTTATTTTACTTTTTATTTATAAAGACTCAAATTTAATGTTAGTGTTACGTTGTGTAGATAAATTTTATTATACCCATCTGTGTATAATGTGCGTAATGTAGAAGTATTTAAATATTGACTTCATTGCATGTGTGAATTTATTCCAGTCAATAAGTAGCCGATAGAATGAAACACTAAAAAAATTCAAGTGGCGTATAAGTGTGAAAATAATATTTTGTTTTAGTTCGTTTTATTTTGGGAAACTTTGATTGTTATGTAAGCAGTACCTTCAATTTTTCAACATGCTCCTTTAACGAAATTCATATTTAACGAAGCATCCGTTTTAGTGAAGTTATTAGTTCGTTTTATGTTATTTTGCTTTTCATATATATAATTTTCGAAAAAGTTCGATTCACTAAGAAATAAAAGCTGCAGAAAGTAGCGGTGTCGTGTTCGGTAACTTTTGGGCAGTGATTCGCGAAAAAGTAAACTAGTGAATTTGATTTTTTTATGAAAGTGGCAGTGATTGTGACTACGACAGAAGTTTTCGACTCTCGTTGTTTGGATTATTTTTATACTCTCAGACATCCACCATGGCACTACCAGTCCTTCTCCACGCTGACCATGAAGGTGAGTACAGATTTTTTGGTATGTGTATGCACTTATCAGTGAAAAAAGAATTTTTTAGATAACCTTTACTGTGATTACTGAGCCAGGCAAGAAAATGTATCTCTGCCGTCCGAGAACCTTCGTTATGGTTTCCTTTCTGGAGCGGCCCAAAATTTTTTACGATAGTTATACCATATACATAAACATGTATTGTAAAGCTATGCTACTGCATTGTAATCGAGGCAGTAGCTTGCTACATTATACCGAGGTGTAAAAATCTAGATATAGGAGATGACCATTAATATGTAAAACATCCAGTTTAAAGTATCCAGATACATTAGCCTTAGAAGTAGCGAGGTCTTTGCTGTCCAGTAGATCCTGGAAATACCTTGAGAATGTTTAAGTATATTTTAAATACCTAATGAGAGCCAACTTATTATTATTTTTTGTAAATTAAATTTCGTGCAGTTTAACTCAATTGTTTTCTGTTGAGTGTGTAGCCTATGTATGAACAAGTCTTACATAAAAATTTATACCACGGTATTAACACAGGTAAGTTGAAATTTCTGTATGTAGTTTGGGTAAGGTACCTAGTTTCTTTGAAATCCTAATTAGGTAGGTATTTATTCTCTGTAATTTTGAAATGTATAGTAATGCTTAGGGATTTATTGTATTATAGTTAGTCCGTTTTGTACTGAAATAAGTTCCGACTTTCATAAACAGTTTGACGACCTGTGTTTAGTAATTGCGTCTCACGTAAACTACCTATATAAACAGTTTTACCACACATTATTCATACCCCTATTGGCGAGGTGGTTATGGATGCTCCCTTAGTCATTGTTGCAGTATCAGACGTTCTATACCCCGGCTAGAGAGGAATGCCTTGCTGCTTTGCAATGCGGCGTCAGCGTTTCTGTCATTGATAGTTCTATGTGTACCGTACTTGCATTACTGTTATGACCTAATGGTAATAGTTAGCTCAAAGCGAAACTGAAACCTTGGCTTTTAGGATTGCATCGCGTTGTCTGTTTTCTGTCGACTGTTATATCCAGTGTAATCTAATCTCAGTCTATAGCCAATCACCGATATAAGGTAGTTACCGTATTCAGTTTTTGGTTCTCTGCAGATTTTCCTTTCACAGTCTGCTACAAATCGACGATGTAGCGGGCACAGTCTTTCGTTCTCTGCGGATTTGCCTCTTACAGTCTGCAGCCAATCACCGCTGTCACGGGCACATTCTTTTATTCTTTAAAGAATTTCCGTTGTCAGTCTGCAGCCAATGGCCGATGTACCGTGCCGTGTAGAGCCCCAAACTCCACGGAGGTCTCATGTAACATTTAAGAGCGACATGGCTGCTGTTGTCCCCAACTCTTGTCCACACCTCGGCGGCTCGACGCTTGTCGGATATCCGCGGCCTTCTCCCTGGGGTGAATAATTAGAAAGAATCTCTTTCACCTCCTGATCGCTACCAGGGCTTTTCGGGCAGGGTACATAGCAATGTTGGGCAGGGTGCATAGCAATTTCGGGCAGGGTAGCCTACATAGCAATTTCGGGCATGGTACATAGCAATTTCGGGCAGGGTGCACAGCAATTTCGGGCAGGGTACGTAGCAATTTCGGGCAGGGTGCACAGCAATTTCGGGCAGGGTACATAGCAATTTCGGGCAGGGTACATAGCAATTTCGGGCAGGGTGCATAGCAATTTCGGGCAGGGTAGCCTACATAGCAATTTCGGGCAGGGTAGTCTACATAGCAATTTCGGGCAGGGTACATAGCAATTTCGGGCAGGGTACATAGCAATTTCGGGCAGGGTACATAGCAATTTCGGGCAGGGTACATAGCAATTTCGGGCAGGGTACATAGCAATTTCGGGCAGGGTACATACCGTAGCAATTTCGGGCAGGGTGCATAGCAATTTCGGGCAGGGTAGAATACATAGCAATTTCGGGCAGGGTGCACAGCAATTTCAGACAGGGTACGTAGCAATTTCGCGCAGGGTGCACAGCAAGAATGGAACGCTTCAGAAGCGCCTATTATTGCTGTGAGTGTGGCTTTATGCGTCCGTTTGCACGTCACTTTCAGAGCTACATAGGGAAAAAAGCGTATTTATGATGAGGGCTTTGGAAGAAAGTTCGTCGGTTTGGTTCATCACACATGCCATATAAATATTGTTTAACTTCGAATTTAGCTTCACACTTTGTGACAGTGATAACTGTTGGGCATGTGTAAACGGGCATAAACGAAGAATACGGTTTCTAATACGTGGAGTTTCCTCAGTTTCCGGCTAGTCAACAATATATCCTTGTAATGTCTCATCTATTCTACGTAGAACATTCACCCCATTAATTAATGCAGTCGGCTAAAGCGAAGTCAAACCGAGCGCTATATTGGCGACAGTACGATGCTCGAGCTGTGTGTCCGATCTTCTCGTGTAATAATGGCTGTTCAGGGGGTTAGATTCATGTCGTGTCACTATATACTGTGCTGCGGGATGTGAGTACCCGCGAGAATGCCGACAGACGTGTGTGTGGAAGCGGCGCTTCCCCTTCCCTCGCCCCCGGTGGCCGGAGAATGTTCGCTAATTCAAAGAACCAAATGGTCTTCATTTACCTCCTCAAAACTCGAAAGCTTCGGTGATCTGAAAGCGATTTCGTGTCCTGGGGATATTTATCTCCCCGGACCCGCCGCTTTCCTTGATATTTTTCCCTGTTCGATTGATGGAAGCCGCCAAATCTGGCGGGAATTTAGGGAAATTTTTCAAGCTGTGGAAGGAGAACCATAATCTGCTCTAAGTCCGGGGGATTTTTCAATTCATAGCATCTGTTAGCAGTGGCGGAAACTTTGCGGAAACATTTAACATTAATTGTTTTGTAAAGCCGTAATCAGCATTGGCTCCGGTGCAGATTTTAAAATGTAAAGCATCAGCAAGATGCGACGGTAATTTTGAAAAATATTGTCATGCTTTAAGATTTTTTGCAAAGCTATTATCGGTGTTATATCCTAGGTAGGTACTTTCCCACTTGATAAAGACCACTCAGCATTCAATAAATAAAATTTTCAGTAAATAGTTTAGTTTACGCAATCGACTGCAAATCCAAAGTACTTCTTGTATTTGTGAAATCAGTGGCCGAGCTGGAAAATTAGAGCCTATTTCTCGAACTGAGTAGAGGAAACCATGTTCTGTGTTTAATCCTCATGTTTTTTTTTTCACTTTACAAAATCTGTTACCGCAAAGGTATTTATTGAGGGTTACGGCACTTGTGGTATTATCTTTCCACACAAATTTCCATCAGTTGAGCTTCAGTTCTTCTTTTCACCATTCACACTTGCTCGTGTAGATGTGCTCGCCAGCAGACCCTCAGACCGACCTAATTACCTAAGCCAAGGAGGTTATGTTTTTTCTTGTGTTTGTCTGCCACCAAGATTACTCAAAAAGTTATGAACGGATCTTTACGAAATTTACAGGGAATGTTAGGTATGTCAACAGTAACAGATGATTAACTTTCGGTGAAAATCCGTTTATCTGTTTGTTTGCTTAATTTTTTCTTAGTACCATAACTCAAAAAGTTATGGACGAATTTTCGTGAAATTTGCATGCGCTGTTAGGTAGGTATATTACGAAGAGTAAATGACCAAATTTTTGTGGTGATCTGTTTCCTCGTTCGCTTGTTTGTCGCAGTGTTTGATTTTATGCTTGTTAGCAGAATCATTCAAAAAGTTATGGATGGATCTTTTTAAAATTTACAGGACTTGTTGGTAATGCTAAGAGACATAAATGATTAAATTATAGAGATGATTGTTTGATTAGTTTGTGTGTTTGACTTATGTTTATCATAATGTTTGTTTGCAGCATAACTCAAAGAATTATGTACGAATCATCAAGAAAATTACAGAAACCCATAATACTATCGAAAGACACAATTGATCAGATTTTGGTGTTGACACAAAGAAAATAATGATTTCAGGAGCAATTTGAATTTTTCGTCACCGTTTCCTTGCTTGGCGGAGGTATGCGTTCTGAGAGTGCTGTCTAGTTTTTATAGTGTTTCTTCTTCACTTGACTTTCATTCCTATACCTAATAAATAATGATTTTCTTCCCATTTATGATCTCTCTTCCATGAATGAAATCCCCCTCATGAATAATTTCCCTCCCATTATTGATATTCCTCCCATTAATGATATCCCTCCCATTAATGATATCCCTCCCATGAATGATATCCCTCCCATGAATGATATCCCTCCCATGAATGATTTCCCTCCCCTGAATGATCTCCCTCCCATGAATGATTTCCCTCCCTTGAATTATTTCCCTCCCATTAATGAATTTCCTCCCATGCATGATGTCCCTCCCGTGAATGCTTTCCCATTATCACTGACATCCCTCCCATGAATGATCTTCCTCCCATTAATGACCCCTTGAAGTGGCCACGGCCGAAAAAATGAAGGTCTCCTCAAAGTCAAGGACGGCGCAGAGAAAACCTCTCGTTTTCTTCTCAGGCCGCCTACGGGAGTCATTAATTGATAGACTCCCTTTAGAAAACGGAAGCTACAACAAAAGTGCGGCGAAGAGTCGATAGGAGTGAACTGAAGGGGTATTGAAAATGGGGCCGAGCTGAAGGACAGTGTTCGGTGATGGTGTTCGGGGACACTTCAGTGGTGGCGGTGGTCGGAGTCATGTTCGAAATTGTGATGTAGTTTTCGGTCAGCTGTTCGGTCTTACGGTATTCGGTTTCAGCTTACTCATGTGCGTTGTTCGGTGCGGTGTTCGATATAGTCTGTGTCGGGTGGGATGCACGCTTTGTTCGTCGATAAGGGTAGCCTAATATTCGAATTCGCTCGCAGGATTCAGAGGCGGTATTCGATAAGGCGACTGGTATCGCAATACCTATTCGGGGCAGTGTTCACTGTTCTGCTCCATGCATGCCAAGTTCCCTAGATGTTTGATGATGGGAGATTTCCTTAGATATTCGGAATGCCTGAAAAATTCCATACGTTCAATTTATATATACCTAGTGCGTTAAAATTTTCGCTCCATGTTTTTTCTGAGGTGCTCAATGCTTTTAAGGTTTAGCAAAATTTGTAGGTACCTCTAAAGCTCGTTGCGTTTTCGTTAGCATTGTTGCTCTTCTTCATTTGTTTATTTTCGTACATTTTTCCTCCTTGAAGAGGCCAAGTGGCTCTCATCCATCTCGTCCTATGGCTCCTGCTTCACAATGGCTCCTAAATCAAAACTTTATGTCCGTCATGTGTCTCGCTTATCTTGTTGCTGATCTACCACACCATTCATTCTACTGTGATATCTACTCCCATGTCGCTGCAGAATTCCTTATATGATGCTGTAACGTGGCATTAATTTTTGACGCTGAGAAGCGTTCGTGCAATGCGGGTCCTTTTAATTTATTGTATTATATGCTGTAGGAAAGCTTAATTCTGTTACGATACGCGCTACGTAATACATCATTAAATTCTAAAATGAAACTACTTTATTGCGCGCTTGATGCATTGAGATTTTATAGGCTGGGCTATCCCGTCGAAGTTTTAGCAAAATTGCAACAGTGAACGCACTTATAATTGAAAGATTATCCGGGCCCTTCCATTGGCAGCTCCCCATGTAAAAGCTATAATTGTCGTTAAATGTGAAGGCAATTCCGTCATAGTTGGAAGTGACATTTCTTGAACGTTTCGTGGCGTAAGACCATCACCCGCGGTGGGCGAAAATTTTATCGCCCGTATTTTTATGGCCAGCTTATCCTATCGTTTTTTTTTATTCTGGGTCACATCGAGGACAGCTCACCTGACTCCTTACAAGAAAATCACGAACATAGCTCAACTCTTTCTACCTTTTTTGAGTGGAGAGCAAATTTCATCGCCGTTACTTTGTATATGGCCAGCTAATCCAGGTATATTGGCGTGGGTCATATCGAGGGCAACCTATCAGACTCCCTGCACAAAATTATGAACATTGCTCAGCTCCTTCGACCACTTATTGGGTGGACAGACAAATAAATTTACAAATATATACATATAAATGTAGTGAAATCTTAAACGAAAACAATATGACCTCTCTCACTCCGTTCGCGGGTGATAAATATGTTGTCAATAATTGCGCTTTTATCTGTGCTGGTACGAACGTTGTGATGCCCGCCCTCAAAGCTTTACGTCCTCTGTTTTACCTTGTATTTTACTGTGGATTTGTTCTTCCTTTTAAAATCATCCTATTCCACTGTATATTAATTAATGCACAGTTTCTTTGTTGCTTGGTCTCTTCGTTCGCCATATCTGTGTTACATATGTGCTGTTCATCTCTGGGTAGGCTGGTTTAAACCAAATAAAAAATCATGTTTAAACCAACAAAATAAAAACATGTTTTCTCTGTTTATTTGGTTTTTATTGGATTTGTTTGGTTTTTATTCATAAATTTTGCAAAATAAACAGATTTACTTGTAGAAATTATCACATTTTATCTACAATACTGAAACAATGAGTTAATGTGTTTCTATTTAGGAATCCGTCAATTGTTACTTTTGTTTATTGAAATTCTATAACTTATTAAAAGAATTTTGTGTTATTTCATATCAGAGATGCATTTTGAATTATATTCTGGTATACTAGCAGCTACTGAAAATTGAAAGTAGTATTTATAGTTGCTATAAGATAACTATGAGCTCATGTGAAGCATGTAGGCATATAGCCATTTTATTTTCTTTAGTTCAATAGTTACTCTACTTATAACTAGCTAGTAGGAAGCTATTTCTATCGAGTTTTCTTTGATTTTTTAAGTGTTTCTAAGTTTTTTTAAAGGATTTTATAGCTATTTCACTTTCTTTAGTTAATTACTCTGTTTTTAATTAGCTAGTAGCTAGCTAATTCTGCTAAGTTGTATTTGTAGTTTGAAGTGTTTTCAAGTTTTTCAAAGGATTTTATATTGCAATAACTATAAATCATAGCTTCTCTGCAGTTTGGATATTAAAATTTAATGTAGCCATAACAAAGACAGGTACTCTGCTAACTGCTCTTTCTGAACCCATTACCTTCGTCATTCTTCTACCGTGGCAAGTTGGAATAAAGCAACTAAGATGTTGATGATTGTTAACTACATGTTTACAAAGCAGAAAACCCTTTAAATGTTTGATAAAATTCCTAGAACTGGAAAAAAACAATAAAATAGAAAAAACAAATAAACCACGGGTTTTTGGTCTTATCAAAGAAGAAAAAAACCATGGCTTTTGGCTTAGCTAAACAAAAAAACCATGGTTTTTGGCAAACCCTGGTTCATCTACTCAACGGTGAAAATGCAGTTACATTACCAAATTTACAGTAAATCTAATCATTGAAGACGCTGGTAGTGCCTCGTAGCGGAAGCATGGATACTGAATTTCACTGCCTTCCCACAGCAACGCTTTTTTTTCACTCTGAGCTCACGATGTGCAACTTGAGTAGAAAATCGACGATGTAAAAAGTAAAGATATTCCTGATATGAAAGCCACGAAGAAGAAGAAAACGGGTGTTTTGCTGAGGTGTCGTCATTTATGACGGTTCGGTCCCCTAGATTGGGACACTTATTTATTTATGACGGTTCGGTCCCCTAGATTGGGACACTTATTTATTTATGACGGTTCGGTCCCCTAGATTGGGACACTTATTTATTTATGACGGTTCAGTCCCCTAGTTTGGGAAACTTATTTATGATGGTTCGGTCCCCTAGATTCGGACACTTATTTATGACGGCTCGGTCCCCTAGATTGGGACACTTTCCGCACGCGAAATTTGCTACCCGAACGAAATTCCTGGCTCTTGGGGTGATCAAAAGTTTTGTTAGAGTAGACGTGTAGGGGACGTAAGGGATGGTCCGGCGCACCAGTGCACCGACGTTTAGTTTACCCTTTAAGCAACTATGTTTATTTAAGTCATTGCAGTGTAGTTCGAATAACCTACCAAAACTAGGTAACTATTGGACGGATTTGCTCGAGTTAGTAGCATAAAGGGTTAAGCAAGCACTTGAAATGTTGGATACCTGTCGAGAAATTTTTCGGCAAATTATTCGATGAAGCTGTAGTGTACTGTGGAATAATACCCGATTATTTCCATTTGAGATATACGGCAGGCCAACGGCATTTCATTTTTCATTCCACTAAGTACGAGGATTAGTATTAAAAATATTAAAAATAATGTTGACCTGACCTTGAAAGCTCGATCGATGTTGTATGTAAGGCTTGGGACATACGTGTAGGGGTCTAGCCTTTCTAGGGCCAGGGTGTAGGCCCACTTGAGAAAAGCTAAAATCGCACTTTGTAGATAGAACTGCAAGATGAATGTTGATTTTAGAGTAAGAAGGACGAAATTCGAAAGGGGATTCGAAGGGTAACAAAGTCAAATAGAACTTCATGAGCCCGGACTTTCTAGAGCTGTGGTTCCCAAACTTTTGTATACCTAGCACTCGTAGAAAATTTTTCATATGTTCTCGCACCCCCTACAAAATTCATAGCTCATGGGTTACTACGGAACTACTGTAAACTGTTACTAAATTCGTTCAAAAAATTTAGTTAAGTTCTTTCTTTTGAATTGTGCAATCCAAAATTTCGCACTTCCTTATAGACCATCTGGTACCCCCCGGTGGGAGGGAGGGGGGGGGGGGCGCCAGCTGTCGCCGGTTGCGACCTCCTGGTCTAGAGGAAAATAGGAAATTCGACCATGGCGTGGGGAAGTTCAGATACAACTTAGCCCGGTGACTTCCATGACAGCCGTATGGGACGTTGCCCTCCCTGCACCACTGAATCGGACGAAGACCCAAGTTTTCTGTCATGCAGAAATGATGAATTAATTTAGGATGTAGAGGCTTGATCCATATGATAAATGACGAACTTTCCAGCTTCCTTCCTCCCTCTCGTCTCTGCCGCCATCTCCTCTACATGCAGGGATATTTTTTCCCGAAGGCTAACTTTTGGTGTCGTCTGTCTCCCTAAAGTCCTTTTTTGTTTCCGGTTCCGGAAAACTTTAACGACACGCCATAAAATTAGTATTCCGCATCCCCGCGTATCGCTTGTGCCGCGCTCTGGGGAGAAATGCAGCCGCGCCTGTTACCCTAAGTCGAGGTACAACGGCTTATCGCATGCTGGCTTTCTCAGTATATGGGGAGAAATTTACTAAAAAAGATCAGGGTAATTTCTCATTTGTGGCACAACCCTTCTGGTTGTTGGGGAAGCATATTAATCCAATCAGAAAATTATGGGCGATTACCAGACATTATCTGGTGTTGCTCTCAATTAAGCTTTCATCAATTCCAATGAAGTTTCGAAACTATTACCTCATCTCGGGTCGGCTGAAAACCCCTGTTGTGGAAATAGCTCATGGGAGTAACCATATATGATCACTTGCCCCGGTAAAGGGTAACGCAATTATTTTTTGCTCGAATTTTCTGCCGTTTTGTTATTCAAAGAGCATTTTAATGTCGAAAGTTACCCATATCGTTTACGCAGTGTGCTGTTCTGTTAGTGTGCAAATATTTTATGTGTGACGTAACTTATTGTGTAACAAACATTTTCTTACTACAAAGAAATACAATCTTATACGAGGGGTGCGTAGTTAGTTGTAAGCATCCGAAAAACTAAAGGGGATATGGGTTTTTGTCGAACTACTTTTTAAATTTATTTTCAACTTTTTAAATCTAAATTTGGCAGGAATACTTACAAAAAGGTTGTACTTTAAAAAATCGTAGCTTTGACTCTTCATCAACGCTTATTATTCACGATGTTTAATGCTTTTCATACACCCCTCTTACATTGTGTTCACATAACTTTTATAATAAATCTGGAAAAACAAGAATCTGTCTGCAGTGTGTGCTAGTGTGAGGCCCAGGTGCAGTTCTGCAGTGTGTGCTAGTGTGAGGCCCAGGTGCAGTTCTGCAGCGTGTACTAGTGTGTGGTCCAGGTGCAGTTCTACAGCGTGTACTAGTGTGAGGCCCAGGTGGAGTTCTGCAGCGTTTACTAGAGTGTGGCACAGGTGCAGTTCTGCAGCGTGTACTAGTGTGTGGCCCAGGTGCAGTTCTGCAGCGTGTACTAGTGTGCGGCCCAGGTGCAGTTCTGCAGCGTGTACTAGTGTGAGGCCCAGGTGCAGTTCTGCAGCGTGTACTAGTGTGAGGCCCAGGTGCAGTTCTGAGCGTGTACTAGTGTGTGGCCCAGGTGCAGTTCTGAGCGTGTACTAGTGTGAGGCCCAGGTGTAGTTCTGCAGCGTGTACTAGTGTGTGGCCCAGGTGCAGTTCTGCAGCGTGTACTAGTGTGTGGCCCAGGTGCAGTTCTGAGCGTGTACTAGTGTGTGGCCCAGGTGCAGTTCTGCAGCGTGTACTAGTGTGTGGCCCAGGTGCAGTTCTGAGCGTGTACTAGTGTGAGGCCCAGGTGTAGTTCTGCAGCGTGTACTAGTGTGAGGCCCAGGTGCAGTTCTGCAGCGTGTACTAGTGTCAGGCCCAGGTGCAGTTCAGCAGCGTGTGCTAGTGTGAGGCCCAGATGCAGTTCTGCAGCGTGTACCTACTAGTGTGAGGCACAGGTGCAGCATAACTTTACGTCGTGGGGCCAGACATTACCTGACCCTACGGCATGGGGCAATGATATAGCTTGACCTTTTAATCGTGGGGCCAGATAACTTCATTCTCTACCATGGGGCCCAGATATGACACTTCGTCTGATATTAATGTGATCATGCGGTGTGGGGCCTGCTATCGCTGGACGCTACCGCGTTGGTTGTAGAAATAACTTGGCCTCAGCGTGGGATCCAGATTTGCTGTAGCTTGGCCCTACAGCATTACGCCCAGGCAAATCTTGAGCATGCTTCATGGGGCCCAGGTATAGTGGGGCCCAGAACTTGATACAGCTTGACCATGCGTCATGGGGCCCAGGTATTACTTGACCCCGTGCCATGTGGGGCCCAGATATAATTGGCCCCACAGTTCGTCTGCAGCATCCATCTCAGAAGCAATCAGGCCCGACGGGGTCCTGTTGACGCTAACTGAAAGTAATGGAACAGTTCGGCCGAGCTCTGCTGTATGCTGCTCTCTTGTCGCCGATATACTGACCACCCGCCCGCCCGGCACTGTCTGTGTTTTGCCCCAGCATATACCTATTGCATTTCGCTCTTGGTGTACTGATCGCCGTATTTTTTTTTTTTAAGTCCGTACTGTGGAAGAAAATGCCTCGATCTTAGACTATGCTATTCAAATCCAAAGGTGCTATTCAAATCCAAAGGGAGTTCCCCTGATGCAATATTTCAGACCTGCGCGTGCAGTTACTTCCTCGGAGTTGATTTCGTGACTTGCGGTCATGCATCTAATAAATCTACGGATATTTAAAGGAGAATTTCTCTCTCATCTTGTCACTGGCGCACAAAAAAATGTTCATCTGCCATGGAAATAAATCAAAAAGTTATTAATGGATCTTTACGAAATTTAGAGGGATTGTTTGTCTTGTTAAAAGTAGCGAATGAATAATTTTTGGTGACGATCCGTTCAACCATTTGTTCGTCTGCCTTTTTTGTTTCTTAGTACTATCACTCAAAAAGTTATTGAGGGATTTATATGAAATTTACATTAGTTTTTAGGTATATCACGAAGAGTAAATTACCAAATTTTTGTGATGATCTCCGTGTTCGTTTGTTTGTCTCTTTTTGATTTTATGTTTGTTAGCAAAATAGCTTACAAAGCTATGAACGGATCTTCATGAAATTTATAGGAATTATAAAAAATGTTAAAAGACATAAATGACCAAATTTTCGAGATGATCACATGGTTTGTTTATGTGATTTACTACTGTTCGTCAGCAACATTACTGGAAAAGTTATGAACGGATCTTCAAGAAAATTACCCAAGTTGCTACTACTGTCGAAAGGCACCAATGACCAGACTCTTCTGCTGATGAAAAAGAAATCATAGTTTCAGAATCAATGTGTTTTTTTTTTCAACGTGTCCTTGCTTGGCGGGGGTATGCGTTCTCAGAGTGCTCTAGTTCAAGTATATTTTAGCTATCAGTAGATTGTAGTTTGTGAATTATCGATGAATGTTTATCTTGCTTCGCTCAACATATAATATTGCTCGTATATTATGGTCGCACCTTCGTTTGCAGTTTAGTGCGACTGTCGAGTTTCCTCGCTTTATCGAGTTTTGTTTCCCCATTCGTTAATATTTTTTGTCCGCGCCTCAAACGTTTAAAAAAATCAGGGCCGCCCCCCGTCCCATTTATGTTAATTTTGCCGAGAAGTGCATGCGATTTCGCGGACGTCCTGACGCCTCCCATCTCGTCTACATGGCCTCCAGTTCGCTGTTTTTTAGAGCAGATTGGAGGGGCTGAACTTGCTTTCGTCATACTGCCCTCGTGTAATTTGGCCGCCAGTCTGCGGTGCGCTCATGTTTACGAATTGTACCTAACTGGCGGCATGTGGAGCTTCTGGGTGCGTGGCCGTGATGCCGACACGTGATGGACACCACGGCTGTCTGAATTGCATCAGCTTGCTGAGACTGTCTGAATTGCACCAGCTTGCTGCGACTGTCTGAATTGCATCAGCTTGCTGCGACTGTCTGAATTGCATCAGCTTGCTGTGACTGTCTGAATTGCATCAGCTTGCTGTAACTTTCTGAATTGCATCAGCTTGCTGCGACTGTCTGAATTGCATCAGCTNAGTGTGTGGCCCAGGTGCAGTTCTGCAGCATGTACTAGTATGAAGCCCAGGTGCAGTTCTGTAGCTCTGCTAGTGTGAGGCCCAGGTACTGCATAACTTTACGTCGTGGGGCCAGACATTACTTGACCCTACGACATGGGGCAACGATATAACTTGACCCTTTATCGTGGGGCCCGATAGGATTTTATTCTACATCGTGGGGTCATATTTAACTTCTTGACCTTTCAATCGTGGGGCCTGATATAACTTCATTCTCTTGCATGGGGCCCAGATATGACACTTCGCCTGATATTAACGTGATCCTGCGGTGTGGGGCCTGCTATCGCTGGACGCTACCGCGTGGGTCGTAGAAAAAACGTGGCCTCAGCGTGGGACCCAGATTTACTGTAACTTGGCCTTACAGCATTACGCCCAGGCAAATCTTGCGCATGCTTCATGGGGCCCAGGTATAGTGGGGCCCAGAACTTGATAGAACTTGACCATGCGTCATGGGGCCCAGGTATAACTTGACCCGTGCCATGTGGGGCCCAGATATAATTGGCCCCACTGCGCGTCTGCAGCATCCATCTCAGAAGCAATCAGGCCCGACGGGGCCCTGTTGACGCTAACTGAAAGTAATGGAACAGTTCGGCCGAGCTCTGCTGCATGCTGCTCTCTTGTCGCCGGTATACTGACCGCCCGCCCGGCACTGTCTGTGTTTTGCCCCAGCATATACCTATTGCATTTCGCTCTCGATGTACTCATCGCCGTATTTTTTTTAAGCCCGTGCTGTGGAAGAAAGTGCCTCGATCTTAGACTATGCTATTCAAATCTAAAGGTGCTATTCAAATCCAAAGGTGCTATTCAAATCCAAAGGTGCTATTCAAATCCAAAGGTGCTATTCAAATCCAAAGGGAATTCCCTCGATGCAATATTTCAGATCTGCGCGGGCAGTTACTTCCTCGGAGTCGATTTCGTGACTCGCGGTGATGCATCTAACAAATCTACGGATATTTAAAGGAGAATTTCGCTCTCATCTTGTAACTGGCGCACAAAATAAATGTTCGGGTATTTTCCTCCGCCAAAAAGGTCATGCTTCTGCTTGTCTCTTTATCTGTCTGTCTATTTATCTCTCATGGAGATAACTCAAAAAGTTATTAATGGATCTTTACGAAATTTGCAGGGATTGTTTGTCTTGTTAAAAGTAGCGAATGATTAACTTTTGGTGACGATCCGTTCAACCATTTGTTCGTCTGCCTTTTTTTGTTTCTTAGTACTATCACTCAAAAAGTTATTGACGGATTATCTAAAATTTACATTAGTTGTTAGGTATATCACGAAGAGTAAATTACCAAATTTTTGTGATGAAATCTTTGTTCGTTTGTTTGTCTCTGTTTGATATTATTTTTGTTAGCAAAATAGCTTACAAAGCTATGAACGGATCTTCATAAAATTTACACGAATTAAAAGATATAAATGACCAACTTTTGGTGATGATCAAATGGTTTGTTTATGTGTTTTACTAATCTATGTGAGTAACATTACTGGAAAAGTTATGAACGGATCTTCAAGAAATTTACAGGAATTAAAAGACATAATTGACCAAATTTTGGTGATGATCAGATGGTTAGTTTATGTGTTTTCCTAATCTATGTCAGCAACATTACTGGAAAAGTTATGAACGGATCTTCAAGAAAATTACCCAAGTTGCTACTACTGTCGAAAGGAACCAATGACCAGACTTTTCTGCTGATGAAAAAGAAATCATAGTTTCAGAACCAATGTGTTTTCTTTTTGTCAACGTGGCCTTGCTTGGCAGGGGTATGCGTTCTCAGAGTGCTCTAGTTGAAGTATATCTTAGCTATCAGCAGATTGTATTTTGTGAATTATCGATAAATGTTTATCTTGCTTGGCTAAACATAATATTGCTCTCGTATTTTATGGTCGCACCTTCGTTTACAGTTTGGTGCGACTGTCGAGTTTCCTCGCTTTATCGAGTTTTGTTTCCCCATTCGTTAATATTTTTTGTCCGTGCCTCAAACGTTTAAAAAAATTGAGGCCGCCCCCTGTCCCATTTATGTTAATTTTGCCGAGAAGTGCATGCGATTTCGCGGACGTCCTGACGCCTCCCATCTCGTCTACATGGCCTCCAGTTCGCTGTTTTTTAGAGCAGATTGGAGAGACTGAACTTGCTTTCGTCATACTGCCCTGGTGTAATTTGGCCGCCAGTCTGCGGTGCTGCTCATGCTTACGAATTGTACCTAACTGGCGGCATGTGCAGCTTCTGGGTGCGTGGCCGTGATGCCGACACGTGATGGACACCATGTCGGTCTGAATTGCATCAGCTTGCTGCGACTGTCTGAATTGCATCAGCTTGCTGCGACTGTCTGAATTGCATCAGCTTGCTGCGCCTGTCTGAATTGCATCAGCTTGCTGCGACTGTCTGATTTGCATCAGCTTGCTGCGACTGTCTGAATTGCATCAGCTTGCTGCGACTGTCTGAATTGCATCAGCTTGCTGCGACTGTCTGATTTGCATCAGCTTGCTGCGACTGTCTGAATTGCATCAGCTTGCTGAGACTGTCTGAATTGCATCAGCTTGCTGCGCCTGTCTGAATTGCATCAGCTTGCTGCGACTGTCTGATTTGCATCAGCTCGGTACGTCTGTCTGAACTAGCTACAGCACATTAGTTCTAGTAACTATCGGGTACTCCAACTATATTGTACAATATACATGACCGTAAGAGCGCTGTCTGTCCGTCAGTCACGCCTCCCATGTTGGACACCAGATGAGCCGTACTATAACGACCTGGAAGTTTTTATCAGAGCTTCCTATTTTTTTTTTTTTAACAATCAGATATTACGCAAAGATTTGTCCACGGCTCGCAGGAATAGTGGATCCCTACCTGGCGCTAAAGTTTGACTGGATGCTCTGTAAATCTTCCTGGGTGAAAACCAAGTTTTCGTGGATGTGCAGTAAACCTGAGTTAAAAAAAAAAAACAATTGTTAACACATTTTCTATTGGCTGCAAAAAATCTTTCTGGGTGCTCCTTAAATCTCAGGTGCACAATAAAATTTAGCGGGCTACACGCAAAAATTTTCTTGGTTGCAGAGCAAATTTTCTTAGCTAGTTTTTCTTTCTTTTTTTCTTGGATAGACAGTGCCGATACGTCCCCAGCACAGTACACTTAAGTACTGTAAGCCATAATGCACGCTCCGACTGGCCCAGTCACGTCCCCGTGACGTGCCCGTGCGCTGTAAACTTGACACGAAACTGAGTTTCCGTACGAAAATCACGTCTTTATGCTGCTGCCCTAACAAAAGTTGAGGCCGCCGCGCAGAAGCCGAATTACTGTTTTATGTTCTGTGGTGGCCCTGATTTTTGGTAGCGTGTGAGCATTCGACAATATCCGGCGGCTTTAACTATGCTTAGCAGATTTAAGTATATATATATATATACTATATATTTGTTAGTCCAGTGTCCACCTAAAAACAGGTAAAAGGAGGTGAGCTATGTTCATATTTTTTTTTGCATGGAGCCTGGTGGGTTGTCCTCGATGTGACCCATGCCAAAAAACTGGGATTAGCTGGCCATCAAAAATGACGGCGATGAAATTTGCTCCCACCGCGGGTGATGGTCTTACGCCACGAGGCGTTCTAGTTAG
>LQNS02276930.1:2796149-2808584 GCA_001587735.2 Parhyale hawaiensis | reverse complement strand
GAGGGCACACCGTGCACAATGGTGTAGAAGCCACCATGAGGGCACACCGTGCACAATGGTGTAGAAGCCACCATGAGGGCACACCGTGCACAATGGTGTAGAAGCCACCATGAGGGCACACCGTGCACAAGAGACACAGGTGGATGACAGCCACTGTAGATCACTTCACATGAGGCAGCAAGAGCATCCCCTGGGTTGATGTTGCTTCATTTGGGTTGTATTACCTGTCGGCGGGTGCTCGAGCGTGAAGTTTTAATAATAATAATAATAATAATAATAATAATCCATTGCCTCTGCAAGAAGGGATGCACCGGACGCTGCAGGGGCAGCAAGACGGCCCTTATGTGCACTGCATGTAGCTACTTCTGATAAGGTCATTGCTGAATTCTTCATCTCCAGGTGTTGGGCAAATAAGGCTATTTCTGGAGCTGCAGTTCGGTAATCCTGCCAATGTGGCACTGAAGTATATCTACTACTGCGGGTTTCCACGCTGCTCGGAGACTGATTTAGTTGTTTCTCCTTTATAAGTATATATTTCAAGTGAATTAGAACTCTTCAGAGCCGGCAGACCTCGTTTCAAGTGCAGTACTCCAGAAGTGTTCACTGTTCGAAGTAATAGTTTTTGGTAAATAAATACCTCAGTGTACAGCTGCTCTGTTTGTCCATGGCACTTCCTGTCCTCGGCGGCAAGCAAATCCACGTTTTTTTTTTTGGTAAATGTAGCCATTATACTCAAGCGGCCTTCAGAGATCAATTCCAACTTCCCTCCCCGACTAAAATTAAAGATTATGCTATGAACTAAATTGACAAAAATATTATGCTTTCTTCACAAAGTGCACAATTGTCATTGTGATCTGCCCTACTATAGTGCTAAACTTGGATACTGAAGGAATCGTTCGTACCTGGACCGCAATGTGGGCAAAAACAGTGCATTATCCTTAGGCAAATTACAACCAATGAATTGAAAGTCGACAGCAAACTAAAACTAAAATTTAACGTTTCGGGAGTTTTTCCCTTCATTTTATTTAGATGACCTACGTTTTGATATGTGTTAACATGGTCCGACCTAAAGGACGAATGGCCATGGTGGGCTATGGGGCTCTTATATAAGCGTCGGACGGTAAGGGAAGCGGATGAAATCGGGCAAGTACAGTCGGAGGAAAAAGTGTCAGCCATGGGTTGTGACGAGTGGTACACTGTAGTCATTATATTGAGGCTAGGTTTTGTTGGATACATAGTGATAGTGATTCTACGGCGGAGAGAAAAGAACAAGTACAGTCGGAGAAAAATGTCGGTCATGGGTTATAGTCTAAAAAGCGAATGAACAGAGGTTTTGTTGTAGTACGGAAGCGAATGAAAGAAGTAAGTCTAATTTAGGGACAGAGGGTTTGCTAATGCCGGGATCGAACAGTTTGTCTAGGAACAATTTGCAGTAGTGGTCCAGAAAAGGGTGCGGGTAACCATTATTCTTGAAGAACGTTCGAAGGAAGTCTACTTCGTTTGAGAAGGTAAAGTAGGTAAAATTCTGTTAGGCATCCTTTGTAGTTTTTAGTTGAAATTTCTGATGTTGGGAAAAAATTCCCGAATCGTTATATTTTAGTTTTTGTTTGCTGTCGACTTTCACTTCATTGTTTAAAAATTGTGCATGGTATGCTTCACCCCATGAGCGCTTGTGAGCAGCACGCAAGTAATTATTTCATGCACAAGTGCAACTGGAACGCCTCGGGGCGTAAGACTATCACCCGCAGTGGATGGGGGGCGGGGGGAGGCAAATTCAGCGCCGTCGTTTTAGATGGCTAGCTACCTCAAGGTTTTTGCCATTTTTCACATCTCAGGTAACCTACCTGACTGCTGGAAAAAAAATTATTATTATTATGAATCAACTCCTTGTGCCTCTTTTTGGGTCGGCAAACAACAAAATTCATCGCCGTCATTTTCAATGGCCAGCTAATTCTAGTTTTTCTTTGGCATTGTTCACATCTAGGTCAACCCACCTAACTCCCTACAAAAAATATGAACATTGCTCAACTCCTACCTCTTTTTCGGTGGACAGAAAAATATGCAAATATTTATACAACTATAATTAAATCTTCAACGAAAACATTATCACCTCTCTTCGCTTCCCTCGCGGATGATAATAACAATAATACTATAGCGCTGTAAAAACTTAAACTTTAGCAAATGGCGGGTTTAAGTGCAGTCTATTCCACTTCATCCGTCCATATCTTGACCCGCTGATTTGGCCCCTATCACCGGTTTATCATAAAAAGTGAGTTTAACGACTTAAGGCAAGGCTGTGCTAAATTGCTGCTACTCTACACACTTACCCGTCTGTTATTTTTCTTCAATTTGTAGCTATGACCGTAAATAACCCATTATAAATAATTTCCGAACGCCAAATGGGCAGATATATCTTAATTCAGAATCTGAAGGACGTGGTGCGATAGAGGCGATGCTGACGCGATCTCGGCAGCATAAGAGCAACATTGAGGAAAATTTGTAAATAGAAGCGTATACTGCACTACTATAACTTATAAATGCATCCTGATAGGAAATAATTTGCCCCAACTGAAATTTTTTTTTACTTGATATGAAGGTTTTACACCTTAAATATAATGAGCAAACTAATGACACTGAATTGTCCGGTATAAACGGAGCGTTCACCATAATAAACGAAACGAATTTGTACGTAATCAAATCGGTTTTAGACAACTTGAACTTCAACTAAGATATTTTTTCTTTAAATTAAAGCCGAGGTTTAATAACGAATAGATACCTCTACTTTCTGTATATATTAGTCGCCTATCCAGTTTTTTGTATAAGTTTATGTGTGTACTATTTATATGACATATCGTATATGCAATAAATTATACATATATTTTTATATATTTATTAATAAACGGGTACGTAATTGTTTAACTATGATAATTTTTTATCCTCTGCATGGGACAAGCGTAGCGCCCTGGTCTACTGTATAACTAAACGTGTTGTATTATAATTCTCATGTAGCAAGAGTACTGCTGGTCTAGCCTTATATTTCCCCTAGAAAAATACCATTAGGGGCGCAAAGTTTGCTGGCAAATGCAAGAGTCGTTAAGGGATTCAGAATTTGTGTCGCTTTATTGCTGCGCTCAGCTGCCTAAAGTGCTGCAGACACTTACTGCTTAGTTCTTATCGTCCCCTGTGAAAAAAATAAAAAAAACTGTGGAGGACAGTACACAGTCAAAGCTCATAAAATACTGGACTTAGAAAGGTGAAACAAACCCACACAAAAGGATAGTCTCAGGTTTTTCGCTGACGTATCTATTGTACAAGACAAAATTATTTCGTCAATGTTATCGTTGTAAGTAGTTTGGGAAATTGTGAGTTTGCCAGGTGGCTCCATTCGCAATCTGAAATTTTTAGGCAATTATTGGACACTGCCGTATAGGTCTCAGAGAAATCCCTATAATTTTCAGATACTGGACTTGTTGGTGCATGAGCAGCGCTTGTTGGTGTTGATCTGAATTTCTCGCATTGTTTACCAGCATTACTCACATAGTTTATCAGCATTACTTACATAGTTTATCAGCATTACTCACATTGTTGATCAGCATTACTCACATAGTTTATCAGCATTACTCACATAGTTTATCAGCATTACTCACATTGTTGATCAGCATTACTCACATAGTTTATCAGCATTACTCACATTGTTGATCAGCATTACTCACATAGTTTATCAGCATAACTCACATAGTTTATCAGCATTACTCACATTGTTGATCAGCATTACTCACATAGTTTGTCAGCATTACTCACATTGTTGATCAGCATTACTCAGATACGAGGACAGACCTTTCTAGCGCTTCTTATAGACCCAAGTGTTAGCCTGCAATTAGCCCTCAGACCCGCACCGTAGAAGCGGAGTGTGACGATACATTCCATTCAGACAACAAATCTTATACCCGGGACCTGCGAGCAATAGCAGCTTAAATTTGAAATTAACTTCTATACCTATTGTTCCTTTCCAAGATCGTACCAAGGATGCCTTAATTTTCCCCTGTCTAGCTAGTACTGAAAGCGTAATGTACAGACGGGCGAATGGACGGAACCATAAGAAAAGCGTAATGTACAGACGGGCGAATGGACGGAACCATAAGAAAACTAGAGAAGCGCTCTGAAAGCGCATACATTCGCCAAGCAATGCAATGTCAATGAAAAATTTAAGTTGAGTCTGAATCCAGAAATTCTTTTTTCTATCATCGAAATTTAATCATTTAATAGCTCATGACAATTTAATAGTACCTTTAATTTTCTTGAAGATCCGTTCGTAACTTTTTGAGTTATGTTCAGGTGAACACTAAGACAAGCATATAGTCAACCATACAAATGAACGAAATGATCAGGGCCAAAGCTTGACCATTAATTTTGGGCATTTTATCATATCTGATTACGGCAATTTTCATGGAGATCCGTTCATAACTTTTACGGTCAAATTATTGACAAACATTATACACGTAGAGACCAACAAACGGATCATCATAAATATTCGGTCAGTTGCTCTTCGTAGCGTTCTCAATAATTCCTGCAAATTTCGGAACATCCGTTAGTAACTGTTCAAATTATGTTGCCAATGAAAAGAAACAGGCAGAAAAATGGTTGAACAGACCTTCATTAAAAGTTGATCATCTGTTCCTCTGAACCTACCTAGCAATCCGTGCAAATTTAATTAAGGCCCATCCTTAACATTTTGAGTTATCTTGGAGACAAACAAAGAAAGACAGACACACTCTGACAAACTCATAAGCCGCTTGGCGGAGGTAATAATACGATAGGCTTGATGCGTTAGCTATACAACTATACAACAAACGCCGGTAGACTCGGCCAGTTTCTGCAGTAAACTTTTCATTTTGCTGTAACTCTAACTCACTAAATCTGTCTACTTGCTAAGAACCGAATTTTTTATTTAAAAAAATTGCTACAGAATGAACCTGTCCGAAACTGCTTATTCTGGCTACGAAATTTGCGATGCAGTTTTCGGAATGTTATATGGCAGCAGCAAATTGAATATTGGGAGGCGGGCGAAGAGGTAGCCTTAACATTGGATGACATTATTAGGCGGGAAGAAATGACAATCGGTATGCGTGATACTTATGCCAAGCACTTTATATCTTCCCATCGTACCAGACAGACTTCTTTTTTAAGAAGCAATAAAGCATAACTATTGTTGAAGTACCTTGCACTCAGAATTCGAGCTTTTTGCTAGTTGTATGTTACTCAATCTCATACTGAAAAAGTAATGTACGTATGGACCTACGAAGCCACAAGCAGAACGGTATCATTGACTTTTAGTGACTGGATTGTCTGCGTGTAGTGAATACCGTGTCATTTACGCCTTTGCTTGCATAATCATTTTGCTTCTACTGGGTGTCTAAAAAATTGTTGCATTTTCAATTGGCTGCTGTTTCAATGCGCATCAAACGAAAGAATAAATCCTATATGGGTTGGGAATGTATCTTACATACCGAAATACAGCAGCTACTTGTAAATGTAACATTTTTCGGAAACAGCCAGTATAATTTTTCGTGTCCCTGTTGATAACTTTTTTTTCTTGGGCTACTTTTCTTTTTCACGTTGTCGTTCCCGTGCTCGACGTTCGTTCTTGTTGTTGGGATATTAAAGGCCTATGTTTGTATATCTCGTCCTTCTTGGGATCAGTCTGAAGTCAGTGGGTCGAGAGGCTGGGACTATAATGGCACAAATTGCGAGTATACGTAACAACTGGGCCTAACAAAGATACAGGAGATACTTAAAAGAGCTGTATAATTTGAACTCGATATATATTGAAAACATTTACTCACGTAAGTAGATACTGATAGCAACTGTACATATGTCATCAGATACTGAAAATAACTCTACATAATTGTAACTTGATTCTGAAAAACAACCATTCATAATTGTTAACTAGGTACTGGAAACAACTATTCATAGTTGTAACCAGGTAGGTACTGGAAACAACTGTAGATATTTGTATCTGCATATTGAAAACAACTACAAATGTAAGTGGATAGCTACTGAAAACAGCTGCGCATAATTGATTACAGATACTGAAAACAATGTGCATCATTATAATTAGATACAGAAAACAGCTGTACATACGGGACAAGATTAAACTTCTCATAACTATTGTTATTACTAGTTAAGCTAAGCAGCATATTTTTATACTACTGATTCAACTAGATGCATATCTCTACATTCTATTCTAAAAAATATTGATAGCCCCTGAAATTGAAATCGTATCTCAGTATATGGGGCGGCAGAAAATTCGGTTAGGGACAGGGTAGTTCGACTATTACGAATCGATTTTTTCTCGAAATTAAATTAAGCTCCTCAAATGCATGGTGGCTTTTTGATCCTTCTCTTCAGGGTTGCCAGAGATTTCTCTTTGCATCAGCGCGACTTCATGTCTCTCCCCTAATAAAGCCGTACAAAGATCACTCTGTTCTGTAGTAAACGAAACTTCAGGGCCGGGACCAGCTTTTGCAATTAGGTTTATTACCTTCACCAGCTGGGAGTCGTTCCCAAACCGCTCCAGAAATTCAACTTCGAAATCTTAAGTCACAAAAGATCCGCCCATTACATCTGCGTGTCTCCCTATTAGCTTGCTGATTCTTCACTAAAGTTCCTCTATTTGAAAACACTACGGATCGTCCCAACCGCAAGTTGCCGTAGCCACTTCCGCAGCCCGCCTGCCGGAACTGTTAGGCGTCTCTCTTTCTCAAACTTGTCGCTATTTTTGCCCTGAGACTTTGCCTTCCTTGTACAGAATGATGACCCGTTTTGGGACAAAGCCGAATTTTTACGACCAAACTTCTGAAGCGTACAACTCGCCGACCTGCGAGCTGACGGTCAGGTCGCCCTTTCGCCGTTTTGTCTGCTGGTGCTAGTTGGTTTGCAGTTAACGGAACTGTTTCAAAGTTCTTGGAGACCGGACTGCATTTGGCGGTACGTTGGTTTGCAGTTAACGGAACTGCTTCAAAGTTCTTGGAGACCGGACTGCATTTGGCGGTACGTTGGTTTGCAGTTAACGGAACTGCTTCAAAGTTCTTGGAGACCGGACTGCATTTTGTGGGACGTTGTTTCAGAGCTAAAAGAGCTGTCCTGAAGGTTTTCGAACAGCAGCATTGTATCAGTACTGATGTTGGTGCAATGTACTAATTAATAAATGGTTAGCCCACACCGAACAATGTCACAATCTTCAGTAGTAGTTTCATTAGCTATTGATCATTACGAGTGTTGTTGCAATGACAATAGTAAAAATACAGCATTAAATATAATAATTGTAATAGCATTGTATTATTATAAATTAGGAGACGTAGGTACTACTTAAAAAACAGAAAAGGTTTGCCGTGTTCTATGCTGTTTCGCTGACCTACAGTTTCATCTGAGCCGCTGCGACGCTTAAGGTAATATATCGTGTTTTCAGAACCTCTGGAGACCTATTTAGTTTAAAAAAAAAACAAAAAAAAAAAAAAAATCTAAAGTGCCATACTGAAGACGTGAGGATGAACTATTGACCAGTTTCACCTTGGTTCCCAGAACCTTTTATGGGTATTTCATGCAAGCTTTCAGATGAGCGTTTAAATTATTTTGTATCTTACAGTAATTGTGACTATATTATGTAGCTTGAAGTCTCCTCTGGTATTCTAACCAGAAAGTTTATGTGTGATGCCAGAAATATTCTGCGGGCTTTAGACCTTCAGACGAAGATTTTCCAACTCTAATGTTGAGTAGGTACTTGCAGTGAAAATATTGCTCCACTTCTTTCGTGAAAAATTCCTTAAAAAAATTTCTTTCATCTAGTCTGTAAGAGCTTTGATATTGCAAAAAAACTTAAACTTCGAAACGAGTTTATAGTTTTCAGCTATCGCCAAAATAATTTCAGTGGGCCGTTCTATAGGTGCTAGTGAATAGTAGTCATGGTAAAGCCTACGATGAACACATTGTCGAAAGACAGTACTTGCCGTTCGATTTATCTGAATTTATATATATTTTCGGAACGTCTCGGTAGTTTTTGCCGACGCAGTAAGTAATAGAAATAATTGTAGCCATACTATTTACTGCAAAACAAGGTTAGCTTCATTTGATATAGTTTCATTATCCTACCTTTTTTTTCTTTAGCTACCGTAACACTGGCAATAACATAGACACTATTAAAAATTACAGCGATACTACATACAAGAGAAAAAAAGCTGTATTCAATGCCGTTTCCTCATCCTCCCTTTTCCCCTTAGCCACGTTCGCTAAGACCGCCCGTATCTGAATGGCCCTCCGGCTGACAGCGATGATTTGCATGTAATCACCACACCGCTGCTGCATTTAATATTAAAGAGAACAGCATCGGAACCTTTTAGCATAAACGCCAGCGACGCCGTGTCTGCAGGAGAGGGTTGCCTGGTCTTCTATAGTGAAAGGCCCCCGGGGAAAATTTAATCTCAAATACTCATGTATTGTGTCGCTTCCTAGCTCTGCTGAGTATTGAATAGCGCGTTCGGCCCTTAATGTTATAGTATTCGGAAGTTGGATGCCTTCGATACCGTACGTTTGATACCTTTGAAATTCTTCGGACGAGGTCCAGACGGTGTTATGTGCTCCATTCAGCGTGCGCACAATTGATGCTACTTTCTTAAATTCGCACTTATGTACTTAGTTATGTAGGAAAGGCCAGCATCCTGTGAACTTGACGCAGTTTTATGCCATATCAGTAAAACAGAGGCTGCATTGCATAGTAAAGCACAATCGTCTAAAATTTTTGAATGGGTGTTCTGCTGTCTTTGATTATACGATGATATGTTTTTAATTATAATATAATATGTACTGGATTATGAGCTAATATATTCTTCATAATAAGATAATATGTTCTTGATTAGAAGATAATACGTTCCTGATTAGAAGATGATATGTACTTGTTTATAAGACAATATGTAGCTACTTGATTATAATATAATATGTTCTCGATTACAGGATATTGCGTGCTTGATTATAAAATAATGTGTACTTGATTATCAGATAATTTGTACTTGATTATGATATAATGTGTACTATTTGCGATAAGTAGGTAGGTGCTCAAACCGACTGTATTTTTTGAAATACTTTTTTCCGGTACATCATTTTACATTCCATTGTATGTGATGATGAGAAGAAGTGCCTATTTAATATTTTGAATTTTAGAACCAAGGTGCAGTGACTACTTATGATGAGCACGTGTTTATAATCTAAGAAGTTATTGAGATTTTTTATATAATTTTATGTTCAGCTGCACTTGTAAATGAAATAATGTATCTATGTATGAGACTTTCCTCATTTCAAAACCTTGTGCGCTATTTGTGATCAGTGTACGGTCAAAGTAAACGCAATTTTGGGGATCATTCTAAAGCCAAGTGTTGCCACTGAGCGTTAGAAGATACCAACAGTTCATTCTATTTATAGAATACCGTATCGGAAATTGTTTAAGCTATTGTCCTACGCCGCCCCTGTGGACATCAGATAGAAGTCTATGATTTTCAGATAGAGATAATTGTGGATCTCCCTGGGTAAAGGGCTGGTCTGCACGTTAGTCCTTTGAAGGCTGTAGCTCAGCACATCGTCCGAAGCGTTCGTTGTAAGCGCGACTGTGTGTCTACCATAAGAAGTTATTAAAATGTTAGCTAACTAGCCAACTTGCTTTTTTTTTATCTTCGGGGAGAAATAAAATTCAGAATCTGTGCGCATGTTTGTTGTTTAAACGCCACAGTAACGCATTCGGAAAAGTAGCTGAAAGAACGCGTTCAAAAGATTAACGTGTGAACTCACTGGCCTTTACAAATTTTATATTTCAGCATATTCATATTGCTGCGCATTGATCACCATCTTAAAATAACCTGTTCGATGAGCTGCATGTATACATGTTCACTTGACAAATATTGCAATAGGAAACAGTTTATAATCCCCGAGCATTTGTGCAAAAACTTCCATCACTGACGCGTTGTAAATGAAGAATTTATCTGATTTTAGAGCGTAAAATCCTTAAATATCGCGACCCAATCGGATTTCAACGGGAAAGTGTTATTACTTAACTCTACGTTCTAACCCGAGTAGCTATATCCTTCCTGCAATTGCCCAGTGTTTGTATTTTACTCCTTTTAAACTGTAAAAATTTTGTGAAAAAAATTAGTTCGTTAAGGAGGTAACTAGGAAAAGTCGGAGTGTGCGGGTGAAAAAAACGGGGGAATAGAGAGTAAGTATGTGGTGCGAAAACTAGTATCTGCGAGTTTCTGTAGTGGCGCCGCGGCAACATGCGGCCGTGCATCAGTAGCGTACGTGCAGCAGAACGTAGGCACGTCACCACTGCAACTTTCGGTTTTCCAGGTGAATAAGCAAAAAAATGGATTTCTTTAAGTTCCGGTGCAGTGAATTCCACCAGCTCCGATGCTCTCACAACCCTGTGATAAGTTGCCTCGGCATTTCTTTGCGTATTTGGGCCTCAAAATTATGACTTTATGTACTCGAAACCTGCACGTGGAAAAAATGTACAATTTTTCAATAGTACGCTGCAAATAATTTGTTAAAATAACTTTTAGACCGTACTTTCCCTGCAGGAAATTCATAGACAACTATGCGATAATTGTTCGGAAATAATTGCTTACAGTTTTTCGATTAGCTTTGGAATGGGTCATAGTTTCCAAACAAACAGAATTATATCCAGTAATTAATTTGCTTGTGAAGTAGCACACTGCAGTATGGTAGGTGTCAAAATATACCAACAGTTACCGCATGGTGATACGCAGAATTACAAAATACCTAAAAATTCTCCTACCAAGGACAAATAGGTTTCCATACTACAGAATAAATTTCGGAAGCGCTCATGGAAAATTTTACGGGACATTACCCACGGTAGCAGCGGACCCAGTCTCAGGATCAATCCTCAGGCCAGTTGAGCGATCTTTCTGCATGGCGCTCGCCGCGCAGAATCAGTAAAACTTGCCTAGTGTGCATAGCTATTGTGGGGCACTTACTTTTGTGTAATGCGGTGGCGGGTTGTTGAACCTCCCGCTAAATGCGCCATAGATCTTAGCGACCCCGTGGTCGATTGCAGCTGTTCTTCTCTATAACCGATTCGCCTATATCTACCGCACGAATCAGTGCGTGTGGGTTTCCCAGTGGAGGGTGCAGTCAAAGTTGGCTTTATCTTTACCTTTATCTCCTTTGCCCACTATGTATATAATGTTGGTGCTTTGTAGAAACTGTAAGTGGCAAAGATTTTCTGTTGTTCTACCGCTTTTTCAGTCTTCGGCAAATTGTTACCCTTCACTTAAATATAGTTCTACTTATTTATTTTTATATCTTCGACAGTAAAGCTCCTGCAGACTGCAGAATGCCACTTCACCTAATGCCGCGATACTCAGCTACGCCAGTCGCTATATGTCACAACGCTCCATTACGCCGCTTCACTACATGTTAAAACGCTGTTTTACTCTACTCCACTTCACTATATGCCACAACGCTCCATTACGCCACTTCACTATATGCCACAACGCTCCAATACGCCACTTCACTATATGTTACAACGCTAATTTACTCAACTCCTCTTCACTATATGCCACAACACTTCATTACGCCACTTCACTATATGCCACAGCGCTCCATTACGCTACTTCACTATATGTTACAACGCTATTTTGGTCTACTCCGCTTCACTAT
The DNA here is from genome assembly GCA_001587735.2 of Parhyale hawaiensis. Classification (NCBI taxonomy): domain Eukaryota; kingdom Metazoa; phylum Arthropoda; class Malacostraca; order Amphipoda; family Hyalidae; genus Parhyale; species Parhyale hawaiensis. Next base: position 2,796,863 of record LQNS02276930.1, on the reverse strand, counting down.
ATGCCATAACGCTCCATTACGCCACTTCACTATATGTTACAACGCTATTTTGCTCTACTCCGCTTCACTATATGCCACAACACTCCATTACGCCACTTCACTATTTGTTACAACGCTATTTTGCTCAACTCCGCTTCACTATATGCCACAACACTCCATTACGCCACAGCACTCCATTACGCCCCTTCACTATATGTTACAACGCTCTTTTACTCTACTCCACTTCACTATATGCCACAACGCTCCATTACGCCTCTTTACCGTATGCTAGGTACTACACCCCATTACGCCACTTCCTCGTATGCCACAACGCTCCATTACGCCACTTCACCGTATGCCACAACGCTCCATTACGCCACTTCACCGTATGCCACAACGCTCCATTACGCCACTTCACTGTACACCACAACGCTCCATTACGCCACTTCACCGTATGCCACAACGCTCCATTACGCCACTTCACCGTATGCCACAATGCTCCATTACGCCACTTCACCGTATGCCACAACGCTCCATTACGCCACTTCACTGTACACCACAACGCTCCATTACGCCACTTCACCGTATGCCACAACGCTCCATTACGCCACTTCACTGTACACCACAACGCTCCATTACGCCACTTCACTGTACACCACAACGCTCCATTACGCCACTTCACCGTATGCTACAACGCTCCATTACGCCACTTCACTGTACACCACAACGCTCCAT